>PVKM010008356.1:0-39152 GCA_004027735.1 Carollia perspicillata
AAATAAGCTTTCAATTTGTGGCTCTTCCTCTTCTCCTTCTGGCACCCCTATGATTTGGATGTTGGAATGTTTAAAGTTGTCCTGGAGGTTCCTAAGCCTCTCCCCATTTTTTTGAATTGTTGTTTCTTCATTCTGTTCTGGTGGAATGTTTCCTTCTTCCTTCTGGTCCAAACCATTGATTTGAGTCCTGATTTCCTTCTCTTCACTGTTGGTTCCCTGTACATTTTCCTTTATTTCACTTTGCATAGCCTTCAGTTCTTTCTTCATTTTGCCACTGAGCTCAATTAATTCTGTGAGCATCCTGATTGCCAGTGTTTAGCACCCTGCATCAGATAGTTTTTCTATCTCCTTGTCACTTAGCTCTTTTTCTGGAGTTTTGATCTGTTCTTTCTTTTGAGCCACATTTCTTTGTCTCAGCACACCTGTTATGTTGTAAGGAGGCAGTGCCTTTGGTATTTGCCAGGGTGGGGCAACCCTCTTTGCTGCCTTGTGGCGCTGTCTGTGGGAGAAGTATCAGAGAGGGAACAATGCTGCTTACTTGCTCTGTTCTAGCCCCAGTTTCCAACAAACTTTCCTGTGAGACCTGGAGTTTCTCTTGACATTGCACCCCCCATGTTATTTTACAGCTAGAGGTTTTGAGTCTTTAGCTTCCCAGTGAGCCTGCCTCACCTTGGTGGTCTGCTGCCTTGATGCAGGTCCTTTCCACCCAGTTGCCTGTCTGCACCCCTCCTACTTGTCTGGATGAATGTTTCTTTAACTCCCTGGTTGTCAGCGTTCCATGCAGTTTGATTTTATGGCACTTCTTGTTGTTTGTTTGTTTTTTTACTTGATTGTTATCCTTCTTTTAGTTGTGTGAGAAAGTGAATCATTTCTACCTACTCCTCCATCTTGGCCAGATCTTCATTATCTCCTTGAAAGGGTCAGGCCAGACCCCCAACATGCCAGGTTGCTAATGACCCAGTGAGGCCAGTTTCCAATCCTCTGGACTGCCTATGACTCAGTTGTCCTGACTCACTTGGGAGCCTGAGGCTTAATTGAATCTCTCTCCCAACTAGCACAACAGACACTTGGTGCCAGCCACAATAGCCAGCAGCCAGACTTCCCCTCCTGTACCTGGGAACAGCATGGCCCCTTACCTACCCCATTGTCCAGGTTCACATCCTGGAACCCTGAGGCACCCACCTGGAAGAACAAGAGACTAACCCCTCCTCTATCCCCTCACAAACCCCAAGTTTTTTCTTTTAAAAACCTCACTTCTGCCTTCTTCTGGTGCTGAAGTTAACCCTGACTCAGCCCACCTCTCAGTGCAGCATCAGGTAAAGGCATTTGGATCAGATCGCCTGGTTCCTCCTTCCTCTGTTTCTCGTACATTTCTAACACTCATCGGTTGCATTTTCCTCTGAAATATATTGCATATTGTTTCCTTCACAAACACGTCTCTTGCCTTGGCCACCCCCATCTCACTCTTGGACCACCGAATCACTTACTAACTGGTCTCCCTTCCTTCACTCTTGACCCCACTGAATCCATGCTTCACATTATTGTCAGTCTATTATTTTAACTGTGTGAATCTATCTGATCCTGTCAGTACCCTACTTAAAATCCTCACTGGTTACTGTTTGCTCACATGATAAAACTGAAACTCCTTAGTATGTCTTACAAGTAGGGTTACCATGTGATAAGGTTACCATACAATCCAAACCAGGACACTTTCCAGAGTGAAAAAGGAGTGCTACTAATAACTATGCTGGGATATTACACACATGATCAATCTACTTATAAGATCCTTTGATCTGTTCTCACTGGCCCCATTCCTCATCACAGCTCATCCTACGCCACCTCCACACATACATACACACTAGCCACATTCTTTTGGTTGTCCAGGTAAGCACATGCTATTCTGTTTGCCTAAAATTCCCTTCTCCCCACTCCATCTTTGACTAACTTCTAATCAACTGCTTGAAGAGTAAAAATAATTTTCTCCAGGAAGCCTTTCATGACTCTCAACACTGGCTTAATTTGCTCCCATCAAACCTTGCTTTTCCCTTATCATAGTCCTTATCACAGTAAGTTGTAATGTCCTGTTTCCCCCTCCAGAAGAGAGTACATCAAATTATACACTTACACTTTGTGCACTTTCTCTCTGATAATTGGCTACCATGTTGTTACCCTGGCTGCTGGTGGCATTGCATAAAAGGTGAGAGACCTGGAGGACTGACAGGTGCTGAAGCTGCCAATCATGCCACTACTCAACTCATTTTCCCCAGATGTCCTGGCCCTCCACTCTCTGCATGGCTCTCCATAGTGGCAGCTGGGCAGTAGTATCAGGTCCCATGGGCTAGATGGTGGGTACAAGAAAGGGACTGCAGGGGTGTCCACAGCCAGGCTTCAACAGCTGAGCAGCCCTTCCCTGGATGCTCTGCCCCTGCCTTGCTGCAGGCCCTCCCACACCTCAAAGTCCCCACCCACTTGTGCTATCAGAGGCCCTAGCCCTCGAACTTTGAGGGTAAAGACTTGAGTTGGGTGGTGTGTTTCCAGGCTAATTTGTATGCTGGAGGTCAAAAACTTCTGTTTAGTGTACTGCCCAAGCAAAAATGAATTGATCAAGACTGGCTTGTTTTGTAGTCAAACTCTGAATCAAAACCACATGTGAATGAACTCATGGAACTGTATGCATGAAGTACCAGTTGCTGTAGTAAGTGAAGAACTCAGTGTGGCTATGTAAATTTGAATATAAAAATTGAGCCAGTTGAAAAGCCAAAGCAAGGCAGATGGGATTGGGAGTAAGGCCTGTTGTCACACTGCACACTTTCACATATTTTTGCTTCAAAATGAACTTCCTCTTCCTTTGTATTTAATTCTATAGTTGCTAACTGGACTACTGGAGAAATATATATTGGGGAAAAGAGCTCAGGAAAGGAAAATGATAGGAGTCTGACTCAGGTGACCAGTGGAAACCCTCTGGCTTTCCTTAGGGCATGAGGCAGGGATAGCAGGCTGTCACGGAGGAGTGAGCAATAGGCCAAAAGTAAAGAGGATCACACCCACATGGACTCAGCAAGAACAAAGAGTCAGCCAGGTTTTTGAGGCTCTGGGGCTGGTAAGGTTACCAAAGGATGGGATGGGATGGAAAAATCTACCCTGTCCCTTTGTTTCTCCTTCCCTTTCACTCCACAAGAAAACACCCAAGGGAACATCCTCTATAACAGAGGGCCTAAGAAGCTTCATGGCAATATCTGCTTAAGAACATCAAAGGCTAATGGCATCCAGGTTTCAGAACAGAACAGCGGGGCAGAGGGGAATGGAAAGTGATAGCCAAGAGGTAACTTCTTTCTCATGGCCAGCAATGCTGAGACAGAAAAGCAGTCTCAAGAAGTGGGAGGCAGTAGGAATCTGTCCAGCTCCTGCAAGCCCTGCACTTTGCAGTCTTGGGGCACAGGTAGAGCAGCAACTGAACAACTACTACCAAAAGGTCTTCGAAAAGACCATCATTTCTTCACGTTACTTTCTGTATCCTTTATCCCATTTGATTCCACACTGAAAATAAATAATCTCCCCCAACCAAATATACCAAACATGACAGCAAGTCACTTTCCTATTATCAGACTTAGGACAAACTCTCAGAAACTAACTTTCCAACTACAATTTTCTTCAGATTTGTCAACTAATTATCTGGCCTTACTTCTGATTTAACATCTACCCTTATATTTAATCTTACCTGTAAAATAACAAATATTTTACATGGAGGGTTTTTTTTAAAACACAGGATTTTAAGAGCATAAGGTTCTCTGAGGCAGCTGACATCACCCACCCCAGCAGAAACATCCCAGAAAGAGCAACTAGAGAACCAATGGCAAGGCCTGATCCTTACATGTTTAGTACATGTGTTTAGTACAAGGGAAATATGCCCATTAACATCTTAGCTCCCCTGCAGTTGTCCCACGAAGACCTAGACTTTGAAAAAAATGATTTAGAAGAAACGCTTGAACCAAGACTCCATGAGACATTGAGCTTTATCCATTATAATTTGGAGTGGAATTTACTTCACTATTATACAGGGAGTCTCAGACTGGTGAAAAAGTTCTACAAGTAAAAAACAGGTACCTGAACAGCAGAAAAGCAAAGCAGGAGGGAAAAATCTTTAGTTCTAGCACCCTTTGTCTTTAAACTATGACTATCATGACAAAAGTCACTTGTTCCAAGCAGCAGTGTTCAGGGGCCCGTGAATGGTTCTGAGGAGTGGGAGACTGACAAGCATGTTTTTGAATGATCACCTGCAAAATAACTAATAGGCACATGATTGGTCAATCCTTAGCCTAGAAATGAAGCATGAATTAACTGTGGTGTGTGTTCCCACCCCTTGGTTGTGTTCATTATAATCCTCCCTTTTCCCATTGGTAGCTATGAAGAGGACTGTATAGATAACCCTAGTAACCTCAGTTTCCACGTGATATTGACTCCAAAGACACGTGACCCTCCTATAACAGAACCTGTTTTAGTCATATTTTGCACTGGATGCAAAAGGCCTTGTCAAGCATAATGAAAGCAAATCCTCTGAAAAGGCACAAGGGCAACCAAGAGGCAGAGGAACCCAGGCCTCAGGGCTCCAGAAGCCAATCAACTGAAGAAGCATCTGGCTAAAAGGCTGGAGGTTCAGAGGCTGGCTCCATTTCCTGACTGAAAGGGCTCTTCCCACAAATAGGACACTTACTCCCTCAGTAGTCTGTAGTCTGTGAGTGGTGGGCCCTGGGCAGTAGCGCAGGGCTTTCCTTCATCCTCACTTTAGGAGTTTGTGGGGGACGTGCCACCAAGAAACCAGCTCCTTTCCTGAGGCCTCTCCTATTTCCCCTACAATCAAGAGCTACTCAGATGGTGGAAGGGCAGGTCAATGGGAGAGACAATGCTTTCTTAATGAATTTCATGCTTTTCATGATCCTGATGACCCTCAGGTTAAGTAAGACTACATAAATGAATGGGTTAAATAACCCTTTAGCAGAAAGTGCTTCCATTCCATTCTCAGTTCTGGAAAAGACTTAACAGCCCCAATTTAAGGTAAAATAAATATTTTATTAAGGCATTAATTAGCTTGGAGACTTGATGAGCTTAGCCTTGGTCTAACTAATCTCCTTTTCTCTGGTTCTGATGGTGGGAGGAGGCAAAGGAATGTGAAATACAACCTAGTGATGCTTTTTGCTCAGAAACAATCATATAGCTCTTGCAGATAATTTCAACTGCTCTCTCACTGCAGCTCCCCTTCAGCTTCAGCTACCTTCTCACAGCTCAACAGGTCTGTTCCTCTTCCCCAGTGAAGCATTACTTGCCATCCAGGACACTTGGGTCTCTTCCACTGGAGAAAATAAGAATGGCTTTGGAGGTGATTAGGGCACTATGCTAAGTCTCACAAGAAATTGAATATTGACCTTCCCCCAGGCATAGGGATCAAAAAACAGGGACTGAGATCCTTTATTGAATAACCTCAAAACCTTATCCAAGGAACTAGATTAACCAAGGGTGCCCACAGTAGAGGTTTTATGTTAAAATATTGTGACATGGCCAAACCTTGACCAACTGATCCAATACTTTAGGAAACAGCACAATCAGCAAGTTATGACATTGATGCTCCACATCAGCTTCTCCCAGAGCAAAGATTTTGGGTGAAAAGAGGGCTAGAGAGTCATAGATCACTTTGCCCCCTTCTGAATCACTTTTTTTTTCAAAAGACTCATTGTAAAATAGGTATCCTAGTATTCAACATAAATCAAATACAAAGAAAACAAAATCAGAACCAGGATACATGAACACTTTTCATAAATTTCCAGAAGCATGTAGCTCCCCAAAATAAAAAAATGCCCTTCCTTATTTGATGATAAACAAAAAGCCACTTACAATTTTGGAATGTGTTATAATTCATTCTTAATTTTTACACATTTACTTTCCCCAGTTTTTGTTCAGAAGGGCTGAAATTAGTAACCACGTGTCAACTATTGAAGAAATACTTTTACTGTTTGGCAAAATTGGTTCAAAACGAATAAATTATAGAAACTATTCTCTTCTTTTAAGACCTAATTACTATCCAGATCCAGCAGGCATTAGACATCCTACAGTTGAGGTATAATGCATAGAATTATATGCATTAGCTTATACATATGAAACTGCTGTCAATGTCTCCTCTTGGCTTAACAATGCAGCTAATAATTTAGAAACAAAAAATAATAACTACCATTGGGCAGCAAGGCACTTAAACTAAACCTTTGGCAAAGAGAGCAATACAGATATGATATAAAACCACAATCACACACACAGATACTTTATTAGTTTCCTCTACAAGAGTTAGTAACATCAATCTTTTTAACAGAAAGCTCAAGTCACTGGAGAGGCCAAAAGATCTGACGAAAGAAGATAAAAATTAAACACTTAAATTAATCAAAAGGCACTACAACACCACCTAGAACCTGCTACCATGGTGGTAGTGAGCTAAGGAAGATTAAGCTACAGCAAAATCATCTCATGTAAATGTTAAACAATACATAGCAAAAAGCGAGGTTTGCATTCCGGAAGACTATGGTAGAATGATGACTTGGACCCAAGAGGGTATTTGGCCAGGAAAAGTGTCAAACCAAATGAAAAGAAACAGGTACAAAAGAGACTAAGCAACAGTTCCCTAGCAGAGGATGATGTATCAAGCTTTTTTCCTACCAAGAAGCATCTGTTCAGTTGTGCGCTATCTTCCCTCAGGCCCCCACCTGAGAGCTGGATTCTGGGCTGCCTAGGGCTCTTGTTATAATTTAGTATAGACCATAGAGAACAGGTCACACGTTACAGGCATGGGGGATTGGGTTGGCTTTGTTGCTAGTAGTTCTAAACCAACGAAACCCTGAAGCATTCACATGAAAGTAGTCTGAGCTTCCCCAATCACATAAATGCCCCCATACAACCCCCTTTGAAGTCTGAAATCCTGAAGCAGTTGAGCTATAGTGAAAGTTGCAAGGCTCACAAAATCAGAGAAGCCAGAGTGAGACAATGTAGGTAGGAAATCCAAGCAGTTAGTCTCCATCTGTCTTTCCCTAATTTTAGAGAAACATTAATATACCTGGCATGGGATATACAAAGCTACTGGAGCAAGCTGGGTCTTCTGCTGAATTTTTCATTGAACACCAAGGGAAAACAAGGGTCGGGGTGCACTTTATTTTTTAAAAGCCTCAGAAGTTATTCTATTATAAAGGGACATGACTAAATAGGTAGGAAACAGATTCCCCATTGTGAGTTCTCCTGATGGCTTCTGCAAGGATCATGGAGATGTCGATCACCTACAAAAACATGAAAAACACCAGGTTAGTATCATGTAGATAGAGATGACTGGCCAATTTGCAGACACTGATGTGTATCCTAATGAGAGTCCTTCCTCTTAAGACTGCTGCACTGTGATGTTTCCCCTTGTGAGCCTACACCCAGCTATTCTTCATAACATTTTTAATATAACCACGTAAGGCAGAGTTAAAATGCTTATTGAGGAAAATTTCTGACTCAGACTCACCAAGATGGTGGTGGGTTGACATTTAAATTATTTTTAGGAATGAGTATTTAAGCTGAAAAAAATCCCTTAAGAATAATATCAACCCCCCAATTCTATATATTTCAGAAAGCTAATGGATTATTGTATAATTTTAAATTAAGCAAAGGCCTTCTCTTTTAGTGTAATAGCATTCAAACTTGAGAACTTAACAATTACTTGGGGAATTACTTGAAAGCAGTGGTCCTAGTACCTCCGGTTTTGTAGGTCTTGGATGGATCGGAGGAAACTGCATTTTAACAAGAACACTAGGTAATTTACTTAGTTTGATTCCAGAGCAACTCTGAGAAACACTGGAGTTCTAAGGAATAAACCCTCAGTTTAAAGGTTTCACATTACATCTGGGAGGGCCAATAGTTAAGAGTGACATCACACAAACTATAAAACACAGACTTGCAAACTTGAGTGAGCATCATGGTCACTGGGAGAGACTGTTAAAATGTAGACTCTTGGGGTCCATCCTTCAAAGATTCTGAGGTCCAGGAATTTGTGTTGTTTATTTTAAAGATTTTATTTATTTATTTTAGGCAGAGGAGAAGGGAGGGAGAAAGACAGAGAAACATCAATGTGTGGTTGCCTCTTACATGCCCCCAACCACGACCTGGAGCACAGCCCAGGCATGTGCCCTGACTGGGAATTGAACCGGTGACTCTCTGGTTCACAGGCTGGTGCTCAATTCACTAAGCCACACCAACCAGGGTGGAATCTGAGTTTTTAAGCATGGGATTTTTTATTCTTGGATCACAGATCCTGATGACACATTAAATCCTCGAGTCCAAAGAAACCTTCTAGTAAATTCAACATATACAACCACCTCCTGAATACTCAGTGGAGTTTTGTTTTGCAAGAATCTCATCCTCACCTGTATTTTGGAGCAATGCTTCATCTTATCCTCCTGAGGTATGGTATTGGTAACCACTACTGCTTCAAAGCATGCATTGTTAATGCGAGAAATGGCCGGGCCAGAAAAGATTCCGTGAGTCAAGATAGCATAAACTCTAGTGGCTCCAGCTGAAAGAAGTCTATAGAGAAAAGCAGAGGTGATTTTGATTAATCTTACTTGTCACTGTAGTACCCGACTTAGGAAGAAGTGATTTATTAGTCAGCTTGGGTGCCATACCAGACTGTGTGGCTTAAACAGAATTTTATTTCTCATAGTTCTGGGGTGGTGAAAAGTCTAAGATCAAGGTGACAGCAAGGCAGGTTTCATTCTGAGGGCCATTCTCAAGTTTACTGGTGGCTGCCATATCACTGAGTGTTCACACGACCTCTTTGACTACTTTGGCCTCCACATGCATGGAGGAGGAGGTGGGAGCAAGCTGTCTGGTCTCTCATTATAAGAAGGGTACTAATCCAGTCATAAAGACCCCACCCTCATGACTTCATATAAACCTAAATACCTCCCAAAGGTCTCATCTCCAAATGTCATCAAACTGAGGGGGTTAGGGTTTTAATGCAAAAATTTTAGGGGGCCACAATTCATTCCTTATCAAGGGGAGAGAACCAGACTAAGAACTTATCTGAATAGGTCTCGATTCCTATAAAAGGATTGTGACATAATGTTGCAATTAGCGAGATCCATCACCTTTTCTTTCTGGGAATACAGATGGACTACATTTCCCAGTCTCACATAGTTAGGTGTGGCCATGCAACTTTAATTCTGGCTATCAAAATATGGGTAGCTACAATGTACACCACTTCTTGGTTGAGTTTATAAAAATCTTCTATGGGTAGCCCTGGCCACGTACTCAGCTAGTTGGAGCATCATCCCACACAGTAAATGCTTGCAGGTTCAATCCTTGGTCAGGGTGCATACAGGAGGCAACTGACTTATGTTTTTCTCTGACATCAATGTTTCCTCTCTCTCTCCCTCTCTCTCTCTCACACACACATCAATAAAACATATCCTTGAGTGAGGATTGAAAAAAATCTTCCATGGGTAATCAATATTGCATGCTCTTTTTCCTTTCTGGCTGGCCACAATGAAAGTGTCTTTCAAAGTAATCTTGGAAGCTACATGTTAAAGGTGCAGTGACACATGACTAAAAAAGGAATATTCACATTGGACTATGCCATAAATGAGAAAGAAATTTTATCATGTTAAGCCACCAACATTTCAGGGAGTTGGTCTATTATAGCAATTAGCATTGCCTTACTAATACAAAGAGACAAAATGAAGTTTATGAATATATACTCCAAGAGAAAAATCAGGACTCATCTAGCACACAAATATCATTTTAGCATCCATTATATGCCAGGGCCTGGGCAAGACACACTCAGAGTTTAAAGAAAAAGTTATGACAGACAATGTTATCCATAGTGGCTTGGACTTTACACAATGAGAAGCCACTTAAGGTTTTAAAGGTGAGGAGTGGTAGGATCAAACCTTAGTTTTTTTTTAGGAAGACTAGCAAGTAGGAAGGCAATGTGAAAGATGGACTGGAGAAGTAAGAGACTAGTGACTGGTAGCAGGGTGAAGAGAGGGAAGGCAATTTAAATTTAGAACAGGCAAGAGATGAGAAGTAATATGAATGAAGGTATTAGCAGCTAAAATGGATAATCAATAGTAAGACCAGAGTTTCTGGCTTATGTAAAATATAAATGAGAATATTATTTCTGCCTGCTCAGGCCTATGGATTTCCATTTTAACTCGCTAAAACAAACAAAAAAGAATCAAAAGTATTCAGAGCAATGGCAAAATTTTGGAAATACAGTGATAGTTGCACTATATATGATCTATATACTACATACAAAATAGCCAGAAATATATGATATATATATACACATATATATCATATATACATGTATGAATGTAGCTAATACCACTGAATTTTACACTTAAAATGGCCAATATTATGTTATAAATAATTTAGCACAATAAAGAGAAAAAAACACTAAGGAAATTTATGGGGAGGGGGAAGAGTATTCATCAAGTTATACATATTGAAATATAAGCCTAAGGTGAGGAAAAACTCCCGAAGCTAGTTATCATCCCTCCACTCAGTTTCAGAAAGAATCAGCAGGCTTAAGGCATTCATGTAACAGTCAGATTTTTACTTCTAACCAGAGGCCCTACCACTTGGCACTCACTTGTCAGCTGCGTGGCAGATTGTGCCACAAGTGTCAGCCATGTCATCCACTAGAATGGCCACCCGATCCTTCACGTCTCCCACCAGCACCATGCGGTCTACTTCATTGGCTTTCTTCCGTTCTTTGTGAATCAAGGCAAAGTCAACATTCAACCGGTCTGCGATAGAGGTAACTCTGCAAAACAGGGTATTGGCAGTTGAAACCTGGGTATGTGTGGCTCCTAAGACAAAAATAAATGGACTAAAGAATGGGCTTTTTTTCTGGGGGAGAATACTCCTTGAAACTAAATAGTTCCCGAGGCTGGAAGAAGGCAATTATTTCACTGACATCATAAACTGGGTTTTATAAACTAATGTCTCTATATCCTGAGAGTAGTTTATAAATGTATCAGTCAACCTTAAATGCATTCTGGATTACAGTAGGGGCTAGAGAGATGTCCTTACCAGTTCCAGGAAGTGGTATAATGCTAAGGCACATTCATTTAATGGATTAGCAGTAGAAGGGAAGAGAGAAGACTTGATTAACTAATGGCAGGAGTGCAGACTGTCCCAATTTGACATGTGGATGTGGTAAGAAGTGAACCTGAACCTCGCTAGAGGATAACAGTGCTCTCAGCCTGTTCCAATGCCCATACCCTCATCATACTTCCCTCGGGGATGCACAAACTATCAATGTCAACTATACCTGGACACCAAGCTTGGGAGTTAGTTCCTTTAACAACTCCTAGAAAGAGAGTTACATACTAATTAACCAGGCAAACTGGTCACCTTGCTGTACAAAGTACCTCCAAATCAAAACAGAATTCTTTTTTTTTTTTTTTTGCAAGATAATAAAAAGCAGACTAAAACGTGGGATGGAAGACAAATCTGTCTGGTGACAAAGTGCCATATCATTCACTCAAATACAAATCCATTCAGTATAAATGACAGTGTGCTGTCCCAATGGCAGCATATCCATGCACCACTGTGCCATCCTCATTGTAAGTGATTAGACCTGTGCTTTTATTTTATTTTAATGTACTGATCCCACCATAGTATTATGCTCTGTGTCCCTTGAGATGATGGTCACATATCTGAGCTTGTGCTATATAGGGGAGAACCTGTAACCATATAATAGAGAACACACAAAGTTTGAACCACAGATGGGCAATATTTGTACCTTGATCTAAATGAACCAAACCCTGTGCTCATTTTACTATTACTGCATGGGCACAGAACATCAAGACTAACCAATCTGCTTGGAATGATTACTTATCCAAGGCAAATGCATGATCAATTAGTTCAAGCATCCCAAACTGCCCATACAAAATAGCCAACAAACTCAGTGATTAATACAGCATAAAGTGCTAGAAAAAGTCATTCCCTATGCCTCTGGAGGAGAGAACCATGTGCAAGTTATAACTACACAGGGGTTTCTCCCTACTCCAAAAATCCTGCCAACCACAGAAGTGACAGCCACTCACTTTGAATACCCTCCTTCACTGTAATAAAATTACAAATAAAAACAAACATGTAGCAATAATTCATCTATTGATAATAAAAGCAGTTTTTCAACTTTGGAAAGAAAATCCTGCTTGATTATTTATTTCAAATATGACTATTTTCTAAGACCCATGGCAAGATATGAAAACAATATACGATGAGTTAAGACAAGTATGACAACTAGCAGTAGGGGATATTTTTAGGTTCTATCTCTAGTATTCCAGAAGGTAACTGGTGATTACATTATCCTGAAAAAGCCATCTGGCTGAATAACAGAACTCAAGTTCTCAGCTTATCAGTGCTATTGAAGTAACTGAAATAAAGAACTTGTACAGAAACAGTCATTGAAGATTTGAAGGCTATTAAAGAGATCTGAATTAGCTTTTCATAATCATCTATATTTTGTAGCTCTTCATATGAAGAGCTATGAAGCATGTGTCTCACTTTTGAATGCATTGCTAATGATTGACCCACTAAGGAAATCAAAAGCTCCTAGTTGGAACCACGTGAGCTACATACAAGCACTACAACCGGCAACCCCTGGCAGTTCGTTTAAAATGTTAAGGTCTTGAGTTTAAATAAAATTGCCATGCTTAATACTTTAATCCAAAGGATCAAAGTGGTCTAACAAACAACAGCATTAAGAAGTGTATAAAAGTTTACTTGTCCACTAGTATTTTGTGGTTTTACAGCAGGTGCCACTCATTTCAAAACTGTATTTCCTTCCCTTTTTAACAGGCTTCTATCAGTGTTGCTAGCCCCAAGTGCCAAGTCACTAATGGGTTACGGTCAGACCCACAACACCAGACTATTTAGGGCCCCTCTGCTGCTGTCTTGTCTTTCAGGTAGTGAATCAGGCCAGGAAGAGGAGTAAAACTATATCCAGCGTATGTCCTAGTTATCAGTACATCCATTCTGAAGTCCTTAAAAATTGTCACTTGGATAAAAAAAAATGACTTTCTGACAACTGTCTGAAAAATTTTCCCAGGACACTGATTTTTATTTTATTTTTCCCAATACATTGAGAATAATATGAATTTCAACCATACCTCTTAGCTCCCCCAGCATCAGGTGAGACAATAGTGCAGTTCCTCCACTCAGAGATGTTCTCCCTTATCCACTTCAGGACAGCTGGCTCTGCATACAAATTGTCCACAGGGATATCAAAAAAACCCTGTAGAAAGGAGCTAGGTCAGTTTTGCTTCATTTTCCTTCTCTTACATTAATTTATTTACTTTTATTGAATGAATTTGACATGTAACATTGTGTGAGTCTAAGGTAGTGACCCTTCTCTTTCATTTCTTTCATTTGTGAATGACTTAACAAAGAGAATAGTGACTTGCCCGACGAATACCTTACTGGAACATTCAGACTGATTAGAAGGTATGCTCACTGTAGGAGACTGTAAAAATGTCCACTTTGGATCCAGGCTGTGGAAGAGAGCCCAGCCACAATGGGCAAAGCCAGCCCTCAGCTATCCCACAACTGATCATAGGTACATGAGTGAGCACTTGGGAAAAAATGGCCAAGTTCAACTGAGACCAGAACTACCCAGCCAATGTGCATAACTCATAAGATAATAAAATCTACTGCTTTATGCTAAGGAACAAAAGCTAACCGGTAAACCATTTAGAGATGGTATAGTATATAAACTTAGTGGAAGGTATTTATAATAAATTGTCACACAAAGTAACTAGAAGACAGATCTGTGTTCTAATATTAGTTGCCAAAGATTAGTTATGTTGTTCAACTAATTTGTTCCTCTTCTACAAAATGGGTATAATCACCTGTCCTATATACCTCACTGGATTGCCATAAGCCTCTAATTACAATGATTTGAAAATTTCTTTAAAAAGTATAAAAAGTGGATGGGAGATATAGGGGACTAAATGGTAATGGGAAAAAATATAATGAAGATTATATATTTAAAAAAGAAAAAGAAAAAAGAAATAAATAAAAAGTATACATATAAGGTATTATTCTGCTCCCCTTACTCTGGGTTTACGTTAGAAAATAAGTCCCAATATCTGTGGCTCTAAATTTAATGATGACAATAACAACTCCCACTTATTTGGTTACTGTCACGAGCAGGCATTATATTATGAATTTAACATATTAAGAATCACAATAGCAAAGCAGTGTATATTCGAAAAAATTAAATAACCTGCTCAACATTATAAAAGTAGTAAGTGTCAGAGTCAGTATTGGAACTAGGTCTGATCCCAAAGCCTACACTCTTCCCAAAACACATGACTGCCTCCCTTTCCAATGATCCCAAGTGACAAGAACATGAACTAAGCTCAATATGAGAATGTTTAAAATATTGTCAATATCTAGTTATTTGAGCTGTACTTGAGGAATATTTTGCTCTCTGCAGTCTTCAGCATTATCAGTCCTCTTCCCTTTCTAAGCCCTAAAAACCTAAATATTTAGTTTCCATTGATACCTGAATTTGAGAAGCATGAAGGTCCATGGTGATAATATGATCTGCACCTGCTACGGAAAGCATATTTGCAACAAGCTTGGCTGAGATTGGAGCCCGGCTCTAAATGGAGGAGACAAAGGAAAAAACAGCCAATTTCAGAAGCAATTCATTTGCACAAAAAGCATTTATTTATTGGGTACCTACTATATTTAAGGCACTCACCTACCAGGAAATTCAAAGAAAGTGACATGGCCACTGACTTCAAGTAGATCACAATCTAGCACAAATATTAAGCGGAATGTCACTTTTCCAATTCAGGATACATGTTACATGACAGGAAACACCTTCCTACTTTTCATTTTCTTAACACACATATTTTCAACCTAGTGTTTCCAATGCTCAATTTAAATTAGGCAGATTTAATGTTCTTTGAGACATTGTTATTAAAATCTCTTAACACATACATACTCAAACCTGTATAATATGTAACATGTCATGCTATAGTTTACTTTGTAAATTATACCCCTCCCTTACTCATCTAAAGGTCAACCTTAGAAAGCTGGGTCCTGGCTGGTGTAGCTTAGTGGATTGAGCACGGGCCTGTGAAGCAAAGGGTCGCTGGTTCGATTCCCAGTCAGGGCACAGGCCTGGGTTGCAGGCCAGGTCCCCAGTAGGGGACACATGAGAGGCAACCACGCACTGATGTTTCTCTCCTTCTCTTTCTCCTTCCTGTCCCCTCTCTCTAAAAATAAATAAATAAAATATTTAAAAAATAAAGGTCAACCTTCCAGCAACCTTAACCCATTAAATAACAGGTAAACACATCTGCTTCACTGTAAAATGGCAAAGTCCATGCCCTTTACTCTATACTCGGTAGGAGCACTATACTCTACTGCAGGGGTGTCAAACTCTTTTTCACCATGGGCCACATCAGCCTCAAGGTTGCCTTCGAAGGGCCAAAGTAATTTTAGGACTGTATAAATGTAACTACTCCTTAATTGTTCAGGTGTTGAAATTACATTCAGCCCTTTGAAGGCAACTGCAAGGCTGATGTGGCCAAAATGAGTTTGACACCCCTGCTCTATTGGAATAAAAATATTTGGCCTTTCCCATGCATTGTATGTAAAAAATTTGGGAACTGATTACAATAGACAAAACAGACCTGCAAAGTTTTAGGTATATACCTGATTCCCTAATATACCAGATAAATAAGGCAAGGGGTATGTGTGTGTGTAATGAGAACAGACTTCAGGTTTTATGAAAACATCACAATTGTAACACCAGAAGGGTCCCAGAGGATCTATAATAGTTTAAAAAATATTCTACTCCATGGGAGCTGGTGCTTAGTCTCACTGATATAATTAAATAATAGCAATGAACTAACCAAAAGTCACATATGGTGACTGGAACAAAACATACATACTACAAATGTGTTGCTTTATACAAACCAGTCACATGTCAATTGTTTTAAACATGAGGTAATACCTAAGAGAATGTGATTTTAAAATATCCTCTAAATACATATATGATGATTGAGGAAACATTTTTGTAACTTTAGGCAAGTGCTCATGCTTCCCCTGACTAAAATCATTTTTTTTTAATTAAGGAGATTCTCCTCCTACCTTATCCTTCTTATCCTGCCGGGCGTAAGGAAAGCATGGGATGACTGCAGTAACCCGGCTAGCTGAAGCAATCTTACAGGCATTAATCATGATCAAAAGCTCCATTAGATTGTCATTAATTTCGCCACAGCCACTCTGAACAATGTAGACATCCTCTCCACGTACACTTTCACCAATTTCAACACTAAAACCAGAAAAGGACAACAAAAACAATATATCTTAAAGCATCATACTTCTATAGACAGTAAGATCTAAAAAGCATAGCTTTCTACTAGTATGCTATGAATGGTTTATAGCTATATGTGAACACCGAACACCTCAAACTTCAGGAGATCACCAGGAGGGGCCCTTGTAACAAAGCAGTTTACTACCTCAGTTTACTCCACTGCACTATACAAATAATACCTATTTTTACATGGGACATGACATGAAAAAGATAGGCTAAAGTACTCACAAGTACTTTAACCATAATTTTATTTCAGGTAAGAGACATGTGAATGCAAATTTGATTTTAATTAATGTATCTTTCATTTCTGATTGGATCTTTCTTATGCTGCTGAGGTCCTCACTAAGTTCCTTAAGTGTTGGGAACTGCCCTGCCTGATTTCAGAAGCTGTAATGCCCCCATGCCTAAGGCTGAGTGGGCGATCTTCAGACCAAAAGCTACTAAGGAGATAAAGCTTATCTCCCTGGCAAGAGTGCAGCTTCTGCTCCTTTTAACTTCATCCATAACTGGCCTCTAATGCTTGACCGGTTAGCCAATGACAGGTAAGATTCCCCAAGGGGGGAATGACCAAAGACAGGCACGATCATAGGGAGGCCCCAGGGAAGGACTTGGGGGGCTATGGAGAAAGGGGGTGATGGACCCTCGCTCCTCAGCTTTGACATAGCCTGAGTTCTCATTCTGTCTGCAAAAAGTCTCCTAATCTCTTGGCTGCCTTACTTCCCCTGCCTGACTTAAGCCTGCAACAATGAAAGAGGGTGGTGCAGCCCTGTACTGGAAAGGGCGGGTTCCCCAGGTGATCAGGCCTAAGAAAGAATACATAAACTCCTGTGAGACCTGCTTTGTTTAGAATGCTCTCAATTAAATGATAAGGGTCCAAGGAGGAAATGAGTTTGTTTCCCAAAGTTCTGTAGCCCTTTAGCTAACAGACCCTGACTCAGAATAGGCTTTCGTAGTTCTTTGTATGCTATCTATTGTTTGATCCTTACTGCCTGACAATGACTAATGAACTTTACCTGTATTCCTGTACAAAATGAACCTAATAAAAGCCCACTGAGGAAAAGGCTCTTGGTCCTTCTCCTTTGAGAGATCGACCACCTTTCCTCCCCAAGCAGATCATGTCTTGGTAGACTTATTCTCTTCTGTGGCAGCTGGTGACAGGAGGGGGGGGGCCGCCGGTGGGCGGAGCCCTCCACTTAAGCACTATAAAGACACTTAAGCATCTTTATAACCAGTGCTTTGAATTCTACATCTAATAGGTTGCTTATTTCCATTTCATTTAGCTCTTTTTCTGGAATTTTGATCTGTTCTATTGACACAGGGTGCAGCCAAGAGGGGGGCCCCAAAAAGGGATTTGGAATGGGGTCCAGAACTCAAGGTGTCCAGGAAATATTAATATGTCCTCACCCCTTCCCCCCAACACGTATGAGTTGGGGAAAGGGACAAATGCAGCAGGGCCATTGAGAGCTGTTTTGCATAGCAACAGCTTTGCAGCTAACCTCTGGCATGGTCATTTGACATATCTATAGCCTTTAACTGGTTTCATAGACATGTTAAATAGCTGTAGCCACGCTTTGAGCCAGGGAGAAGGGAGTGACTTCCACCCAAGGTGTAACTGGGAGGCAACTCCCCCTGGTTACAGATTGGCACAGGGATTTAAATGCAGACTCAGCAGCCATTGAAGGGAGAACCACTCGCTTTTGGTCAGAATGGGGACTCCTGCAGCCCTGTGAGAGAATCACCATATAGCTTTAGCAGAGAGAACCATGCGGCTTTGGATGGAGTGGAGGACCACTGCCCCCTGCAGCCATGAGAAGAATCATCATGCAGCTTTAGCAGAGAACCACCACGTGGCTTTCTATTTCTTTTCCTGAAATACGGTACCTTGGACTGGGCAAAGGGTGAAAGAAGGACTCTGTGTGTTTGTGGGTGTTTTAAGGGACTTTGGGATTTTGATGAAGACATTAAGTCATTACTCTCAAGTCTATATAACTTGAGTAAATAATTCCTCTCCTTTTCACCAATCTCTAACATGGAGAGCTATAATTCTCTGAGGAAGGGAAAGGTGAACCTAGTACAGGGGGACCCCAGGAGAAGGGGGTGTAAACTAGGTAACATTGTGGGACCCCCTTCCCTGGCAGCCAGTCAGGGAAAGTCATGGGAGACCATGTGTGCAGTAGCTTTAAAGTAATACAACTACTTGTACATGCACAATAAAAGCCTGCCAAAACTAGCCAGGAAGGATCTGCCTTATAAGAACAGAGTCCCTCCAGCCCATGAGGTCAATCTCTGCTTGGAGTTGGCCTGCTCCCATGTTCTCTGCTATAAACTCTGGGTGTTCGGTTCAATTCTTTGTCCTGATCACCAAGAATCTGGTTACCTGTACCCACCTGTGACACTATCACTTGGGCCATGTTCATTTCCTCGTTTGGGCAGCCTCCCTGTGTTTGCTTGCTTCTATATATTAGGTAGAGCTGTTTTGACTCCATGTCTTGGTAGTGTAGCTTCATATACTAGGTGTCCTGTAGGATCCAGTGGCATAGCCTCCCCTATCACCCAAGCTGGATACTCTAGGTATGCCCTTCATGTGGGCTAAGTACACCCTCCTCTTGTAGTTGAGCCTTGGTTGCTGTTGGCAAATTGATGGGAGGGATTTACCCAGGCCAGTCAGCTGCAAGGACTGGCTGGAACCACTGACCACCAACCTCAGCCCTCCAGGGAGGATCAGCTGTGCAAGGGCGGGGTGGTGATACTCCACTGTGGTCTGTAGCTGTCCACTGGATGTGCAGGCTCTGAGGTTTCCCAGGTGGTGCAGGCCAAGGTTAGCCCCCACCTTTGTTTTCCCCAGGACCATCCTGCCTGAGATATAAAGCAATCTGAGAGGGCTGCTGCTTGCACTGGGCTTGGAGATTCCCAGGCAAAGCCAAGCTGTTAATTTAGGCTGGCTGCTGCTAGTCCTGGGACTGGGGCTCACTGAGGCCAGCTGTTGCTTATTTGATAGGATTTAAGAAGTTGTAAACCTTGAGCGAAGACCAGCGGTTCATATGGAAAAGCAGCTGGGGTGGGCCCATAAGTTGGGCAGGGTGGAGTCTCTGGAGATCTCCAAGGTGGGTCAAACAGAGTGAGCCAAGTTGATGGAGTCTCAGCTATGGCACCAGCTTGCTGGCTGTGTGGGGGGAGGGTTTAGAAAAGGGACAATGGCCTCTGATTGCCTTGATGCCAGACATTTCAGCTTGTCCCTGTATACCACTGGTGCTTTTCAAGCTACCCCTCTGGTGCTGGCCCTGAGCGAGTGAGCTCAGAGGGAGTGAGTCTGAGTAGATGAGTTGGTGTACGGGTTCTTTAAGAGCAGCTGCTTGGAGCTGCAGCAGTTTCTTCCACTTATTCAATCCCTGCTGGTGTTTGCAGCCAGAAGTTGTGGAGACTTATCATCCTGGCACTGGAACCCTAGGCAAGGGGGCCTGGTGTAGGGCTGGGACTCTGGGACTCCTCACTCTCAAGAGTTCTCTCCAAAATTTTTATCCACCACACCTGGGGGAGGGACCCGTCCACTTTGCGTCTGTACCCCTCCTACCAGTCTGGATGGATGTGGTTTCTTTTCTTCCATAGTTGTCAGACTTCCATTTAACTCTATTTCTGATGGTTCTGAGTGATGGTTGTTCTGTATTTTAGTTGTAATTTTGATGTGGTTGTACAAAGAAGTGAACCATGTCTGCCTACACCTCCATATTGACTGGAAGTTTGTGAATGCAAATTTGATATAACATCTGTGACTATCACAATCCATATATAATAAAAGTAGAAAGATCGTAAGGACTGAATCACTACTATTCCATAAAGATGCCTTCTACAGAAGACAGTACCAAATCTACCATATTGGCCAGTTCACTAGACAAATATAAATTGTTCCATTGTCAGTCACTGTGCTAGGTGCCAGGGACACAACAGAGAATAAAACACATGCGGTCCTCGCCATCATTCTATGCCAACTCTACTATGGTCCAATTAGTAAGTCTTGTTTTAAAAATCCCACAGGAAGTTACTCTAACTACAGGGTAGGGCTATCTTTTACCATAAAATGAAAAAAATAATATCTATACTTGGATCCTTACCAATAATAACTTATGATTTAAAAATAGTAATAATCTAAGCCCTGGCTGGTGTGGCTCAGTGGATTGAGCACCAGCCTATGAACCAAAGGGTCACTGGTTCAATTTACCAGTCAGGTCCCCCGTAGGTGGTACATGAGAGGCAACCACGTGTCAATGTTTCTCTCCTTCTCTTCCTCCCTTCCCCTTGGTATAAAATAAATAAATAAAATCTTTAAAAAAAATGATAAACTCAGTAACACCTCAAAACATCATTTTCCCTATTAATCTTCTAGGTGGAGGTGCTTGTGGGTGCATATTTGGTTGTGTGTGTGTAATACAGTAGACAAGGCATAAATCACAATGGTTGATGCCACCTATTGATCAAGAAAAAAACTTCAACAGGAGATCATTTCATTGCCAGAAGAAGCTAATATAGGCGATAATTACTATTTAATATCACTTCTTTCCAATCCCAGTAACAATGGAAAGGATCCTATCTCTAGAAAGAATGGTGTTGGTTTATACAGTAAAGCAAGAAAAATAAAAGCAAAATGTAAAAAAAAAATCAAACCAGAAATGAATCACCAAAATGTATCGCCTTTTTTAATTTTTATTTTTAGAGAGTGGGGAAGGGAGCAGAGAAAGAGAGGGACAGAAATATCAATGTGTGAGAGATATGATGTGAGAGAGATATATAGATCGGTTGCTTCTCACGTGACCTCAACCGGGGTCCTGGCCTGCAACCCAGGCATGTGCCCTGGCTTGGAATTGAACCAGTGACCTTTTGGTTCACAGGCCACACCCAATTCACTGATCCACACCAGTCAGGGCTTATCACCTTATTTTCTATGCAATTGTTTATTGTCTGTGTCCTCCACCAGAATGCAAGCTCTATGAAGGCAGGGACCAGATCTGTAATGCTCATCTATAAATCCAGCAAGCCAGTGTCAATATGACACAAAGAATGAATGAATGAACGAATGAACGAATGAATGAATATCCCTCAGGATTACATTGCCTCTTGGATCCACTAACTTTAGACAGAATATGAACCTTCTGCAGGTTTGCTTATTATGAAAATTCAAAAGACTGACTTTTGTTGTCCCTCAAAAAGAGTTCAGCCCTGGCTGGTGTAGCTCAGTGGATTGAGCGCGGACCTGCGAACCAAAGGGTCATGGTTCGATTCCCAGTCAGGGCACATACCTGGTTTGCAGGCCAGTTCCCAGCAGGGGATGCATGAGAGGCAACCATACATTGATATTTCTCTCCCTCTCTCCTTTCCTTCCTCTCTAAAGATAAATAAAATCTTTAAAAAAAAAGTAACCCACTTCACACTAGAGGCAAGTGGGTCCAACATATTTCTTCAAAAGGCTTTGATATATCTGCTCATATCACTTTACAGATACTCAACTGATACTTAATTTTGAGTAGAACTACAATATGATGGGCCCAACAGGATGTGATAGCTATAAAGAATTTTATGGTGGTATCCTGTAATAGTGATACTGAGCAATGTAATCAATATAGCAATTTTGTGGACCTAGCTGAGTTGACATCTATTTACTATCAATATAAGCCTTAAGAAACAACTGAATATGTCAGCAATCTCAACTAAGCCAAATGCCAAAATTGATTTCTGAAGACATTCTTCAAAATTCAAATTGATGGCAGCAAGAAGCCAGGGAAGGCTTTCTGGAAAAGCAACTTGCATGTTCCCCAAACTGTAGGTCCTAGAATGGCACTGTCCAAGATAGCAGACACTAACCTCATGGGATTATTGAGAATATGAAATGTGGCTAGTATGACTGAGGAATTGATCTGAGAGGTGCTGTAAGTATAAAATACATGCCTTACTGCGAAGACATTATATACGAAAGTAAAAATATATATCAGTTTTTGTACTGATTACATGTTAAAATTTTAATATTTTGAGTATACTGGGATAAATATATTAAAATTTTAGAAAACACAAATAGAATTAAATAATACTTCCTGGAGGTGAGCCTGTTCTGGAAGGTGAGCATTGTGCTAGGCCCAAAAAAGAGGCGGTGTTAGTTTAAAGGGACTTCTCTAACCTCCTTTACTAATACTCCATGCTCTTTGAGAGGTTCTAGGCTAAGAGTCCCTTGCACAACTCTACGGTCCTGACCTAGTACTTCAAGTATTTGAACAACGTCAAAACTCAAGAAATTTTTAATCCCATCTACAATCACCCCCCATATCTCACCTCCTTCACAAAATCTCCACTTCCCTGGGGGAGAACAAAAGTCAGGCACATTGATTTCACATAAGAAGTCAACTGTGTCCTTGACATCTGGTATTGGGAGCCTATGGCTCTTGTTTCAGTCAAGTATACAGACATCTGAGCTCCAGACAGTCACTTGCCAGAATCAAGCTGTTTGCTTAAGAGCGAGCGAACAGCAGTTTGACAATTAATCCAATATGTATTAGGGATGAGCTAATGATCTATTCTAAAGTTTTCTTATTATCAAGACCAGGAAACAACATGCTTAGACCATGATGGTTTATCTCTTTACAAATGTGTCAACTATCAGAGCCAATATAAAAAATACCACAACATTGCTTATATTGTCCATTACATTACTCAGTATCATTACTTAAGGATCCTACCCATAGAATTCTTAGAATTTTGTGCCTGGAAGTATCTACAGAGTTTTATGAAAATAAAAACTACATAATCAATTGCATATACCTTTATCCCTTTGGCTGCCAGGGAGGCAAGGAATATAGTTAAAGTAACACTAAACTTCCGTAATCACTTTATGCCAGATTTGTGGCACAATTACTACTGTCCTTTGTTTTATAAGGCAGGGGTGTCAAACTCATTTTCATCAGGGGCTCTCAAAGGGTCAAATGTAATTTCATCAGCCTTGCAGTTGCCCTCAAAGGGCCAAATGTAATTTCAACTCCTTAACAGTTAAGGAGTAGTTACACTTACACAGTCCTAAAATTATTTCAGCCCTTTGAATGCAACCTTGAGGCTGACATGGCCCCTGGTAAAACTTAGTTTGACAGCCCTGCTAAAGGGTTCTGATGTATCTACTTAATGAACCTTTTGTATGTTGACTCTCAGGAAACACACCTCAAATCCTTTCTTGAATGCTGATAATTTTTCATTTTAAAATATTAAAATTACCACTGCCAAGTTAAGTTATCAGAGAGCATTTGCTAAATACATAGCTTTAATAGAGGTGATTCCTTTAAAAATTATATTCCAACAGCACATAAGGTTTGAAAAATAATTCTTAAAAGAATCACCAGCTCACCACCAACACAATCACTAGTACCATTTTGGTGTATTTATTTGATGATAACCAACAGTTAAGCCAGTTCCCAAAGCTAAACTAAGGACTAAAACTTCCCCTCATGCATAGACGGATGTTATGACCAAGAATGCATTAATAACTTTTAAAAGTTACTCAACTGTATTCAAAACAAAGTGGTGCAAGGAAACTAGGACACTGCCTGTTTTACTGTGCATAACTCTTAATTTTACTAATGAAGGCCAATCTCTTTCCTCCCTAAGTATTATAGGGTTCAAGATTTTCATAAAGCCTTACAAAGCTCATAAACTACACCCGGACTACACAGCTTGATCAATAAATAGTTCAATGAATCCTCAAAATCATGGTTTCCTCTAAGTCTAAGAGACAAGTTAGGCAATGATGGTACAACAGTTGTGCCTAAAACCTGTTTGCTCTTAACATAATCTACAGTATACAACTTTAGGGTCCCAGTGGGAAGACCTGGTTCAGCAATTTAAAGACATGCCTTGTTTTTTCCCTCTAGCTAATGGTGTGTTCTCCAAATGTCTTTGGGTCAATCTTTCTCCCAGCTGTTCTGGAGAGGCAAGACGACTGGCTATGTCCATCCAATGAGAAAACTAGCTTCTTCTTCACCCTGTCCTTTACCATCAGGCATAAATGCATCCAAAGAGCACAGAATGTTAAGAAATACAAAAAGGAAATAAAGTGAATCTAAAAAGCAGGTGGTATTAAGAAAATCTCAAGAATTTAGACAGAGATGTTGGAATGTGCAAAATACATGGGGTTAACTAAAGTATATAGTTCTTAGGAAAATCCTAGGCAACCAAAAATAAAAATTTTCCCATCTCTGCCTATCCAGAATAACCAAATAAACCAAGGTTTGATGACACTCAAGTCAAAATTTTTAACATACTCAAGTTTTAAAAATCAGATGAGATATTGTTTAGCAAAAACTTTAAAGAAAAAATAACACCCAGAATTGGACAAGTTACTTAATCTATGAATCTTAGTTCCTTCAGTCACAAAACAGGGATAGTAAGGGTAACTCCTCATAGCAGTGTTGAGAGGATTAAATATGACGTGCATGAACAGCTTAGCATTGGAACTAGCACATTTTAAGTATTCACTACATACTCATTATTATCAATATTGTTATTACTACTGGTGAAAGTAGAAATTCGTTCAACTTATCTGGAGGGCAGTTTGGCAATAGTTATTCAAAAGCCTAAAAATGGTATATACCCTTTAACCTAATAATTTCCCTTCTAGGGATTTACCCCAAGAAAGTACTCTGGAATGGTCAAAGCTTTACATTCAAGGGTCTTCATATTAAAAGCATTAGATAAAAATTGCAAATACCTAATAGGGACTTGGTTATCTAAAATTATGGTAAAGCCATAAGACAAACTATACTGTTTAAAGCCATGTAGACTAAATATTAAGGGGAGAAACTATTCAAAATATATTTCTAAGTGAAGAAAGCTGTGTCTTATATTTTTGAAAAAGTATATAAACACACATAAACATCTGGAAGGTCATACATCAAAAAGTGAACAGTTTGTCTTGGGTGGTGGAATTTGGGGGGGATGTATTTTTACTTAACGTCCTCTTCTATATTTTTCACACTTTCTGCAATACTATCACCATCCCTTCTTACCAACATTTATTGTGTTGGACAGCATTCTAAGAACTTCGGTCCTATCTCAATCCTCACAATAACTCTATGGGTAGATACTACTTTACAGACCAGATTATTGAGGTAAAAAAGAGCTAAAGATTCAAGTCCAAGTTCTCTGAGTCAAGGGCCTAAGGTGTGTGATATACTACCTATATGCATGCACATTTCTTCAATAACTGGACAGCAACAGATGATCCTGACTTCACAAGAAAAGCCAGTCCGCTCAGGACAGCATCAACCCCTGAGATTCTGTGAAACTGCAGAAAATATCAAAACTGTCTCATTTGAGGATGGGTTCTGCAGTTCTCCATCTGATGACTGACAGCACCCACTGAACTGCCCTGCCCATGACCTTTAGATCCCAAGAGTCACACAAGGCTGCAGCTATCATTTCTGCAGTGCGGAAAAAGCCAAAGGTGCCCTGGCTGGTGTGGCTCAGTGGACTGAGTGCCAGCCTGCGAACCAAAGGGTTGCTGGTTCGATTTCCAGTCAGGGCACATGCCTGGATTGCGGGCCAGGTTCCTGGTTGGGGGCACTGGAGAGGCAACCACACATTGATGTTTCTCCCCCTCTCCTTCTCCCTCCCTTCCTCTCTCTAAAAATAAAATAAATAAATCTTTTTTTTAAAAAAATCCAAAGGTTGGTGGGGGGAAGCTCCATAGGCAACATAATTCGATTATTTTCAACGACCATTTCAGAACATCTAAGAACCCAAAAAGCTAATGATTAAGCCAGAAACGGAGAGACCTAAACTGTCAGCAATTTTCCACATTGAGCTTAATCTTATCCAATGTTTCCACATGTTACTGTCCAGTTGTTTGAAAATGAAATCAGGCCCTGGCTGGTGTGGTTTGGTGGATTTAGTGCTGGCCTGTGAACCAAAAGGTTGCTGGTTCCTGGTCAGGGCACATGCCTGGGTTGCAGCCCAGGTTCCCAGTTGGGGTATGCAAGAGGCAATCGTAGATGTCTCTCTCTCTCTTTCCCCCTATACCCCTCTCTGAAAATAAATAAATAAAATATTTTAAGAAATAAAAATAAAATCAGTCTTACATTTCAGAAAAGTAGATTGGGATTGCTGATAAATTCAGATAAATCAATCAGTAGAAAACGAAGTTGTTCTCTTCTTCCCCTCTCCTAATATAGCCTCAAGTTCTGGTGTGCTGCATTATGCAGAGGGTGAAGGCTTACCACAAAGAAAAATAAAGTCTCTGTACTTTTCCTACAAGCACAGGAAAAGGATTTAATAACCAAATTTCTATAAAGGGACCAAAACAAAAAAATAAACCTCTAAATTAAAATCATTCTTGTCCCCTAGCTATACTGCCACTTGGAAAGTCTGGTCATGTTTTGTCTTCTTTATTGCAGCCCATGAGTCATTATGGTATGGTCAAAGCTAAAGGCAGCACCTTGGCTAGCCTCCTTTGACTAAGATATTTTGTGGTTACAGATGGCATCAGTGTTTACACTATCATTTGCCTCACAATCAGTGGCACAATAATCAAGCATTCAGAAAGAAGCTGTCCACTACAGATGCATGCTTTTATCAGTAGGGTCTACAAAGTCTAACAACTTTGGTAATAAGTTTAAAGAAAGAAAAGTGGAAATAAAAGCATTTAGGAAAACATGTTCAAAGCAATATTACTTAACTAATCATTAGGTATGGTGTAAACTTTCCCCTAATGGACTGACTGTAAGACTGTGAGTATTGCTCTGATTGATCATCAGGGTAACAACAAAACACAGAGTAGGTTATCAGAACCAGATGATTCTACCTTTAGGTGGAAGGGGAATGGAAAGGCTAAGACACCAAGTTATCTCTAAGATGGCCTCAAGGTGCAGGAGGAGGATGGAAGGGGGGAAGGAGCAAGTTTAATTAGGAAGGCAATGAAAAAAATCAAATTGCAAGGCACTATTTGATCCATGTCTTCCACTCTATTATCTTTCCTCAATTATCTTAACTTTCAAAACTGTTGAGTAAATTTACCACAGTGCCAGGAGAAGGGGGCAAGTTCAGGATAGACTTTGCTACTAAAAAATAAGCTTTTGTATTACCTATACCAGTTGCTGCACTGCTTAAGGTCAACAATTCCAGGATTAAGTTTCCCTAAGGATTTCTGGATGGCTCAAGCTGAGATGCTGACAATCAGGATGCAGAGTTAATGCATCAATCCCTACCCGATCAACTAGATTTAACATAAGTACGGCTCAGAGTCTAAGATTCTAAAGATGTGAAAAGCCAATGCTTGCCAATCTAAGAAAGTCCTCAGTAGTAATTTTGGCGCCTTCAGCACATGTTCATTTCCCTCAATACCAAAACCAACACAATTTCGAATTTAAAAACTCCTTTTTAGATTCTAGAAGAAACACCAGAAGGGTTCAGTACGTTTTCCCACTCAAGCTGGTCCAAGAGGTGAACAGGCACTTGTCCAGCCTAGGCGGCTCAACAGCGAAGCGACAAAGCCACGTGTCCCCACAGCTGAAGCGAACCTTCTTTTCCCTCCCATCGCTTTGGGAAGCCACTATCCCTGAGCTGGGTCCTCCAGCCCTAAGCATTCAAACCCAGCAGCTTCGCCTTAAACTCAATCTTGACTCCACTCCATCACACGGTGAGAACCAATGTGACCCTCCCGCCAGAGGTAAAATAACGGAAACAGCCCGTGGAGCACGCTCGCCTCAGAGCTGACCCTTCCCCCAACACCCCGTCACTCAGAACTCACGCCGCGGCCCCTTTCCCTCTGCCGCCCTGCCGCCCAAGTATCTCTCCTGCCGCCTGGGCAAGTGAGGCCAGTTGGGGTCCCAACTTCGCCCTTACCAGGTCTCCTGGTTGCTGAATTTCTTAGTCACCACCTTGCCTAGCTCCAGGCCCAGGCGATCAGCAATTTTCTGAGACAAGTCTTGATGGGAGCTGCCGCTGAAGATTTTGATATTTGGCATCTTGGCCAACTACTCTAGGTACTCTTTGCTCAGCGATAACTGCTGCTGCCGAGACCTCAGCCGCAGTCAGGCCAGACAGTCACTACTAACCGCTGCGGTTAGCTACTCCGCCATCTTACGTTCCCAACCGGCGCGCTGCTCTAAATTGCCCGGGGCCCTGGAGGTGGGGCCAACGGGAAAGTCCACACCCCACCCTCCCCAATTAGCTGAGAGGCAGAGGGGGGCAGGTCTTCGCTGTAGCTCCACCTACAACCAATACTTTCAAATATTAGCTAGAGGCCGTTAAAGGGGAGAGGCTAAGAAATAGCCCCGCCCACTACAGCTTTGCTGTAGCGGAAAGATTGCTAAAAAGCACCGAAACGTTCTGCGCTTGAATTGGGTGGAAGGATGCTAGTGACGTGTAAGGCAAGATCGTTCCGCAAACGGGAAATGAGCCATGGTCTTTTTTTCCCTTTTCAGCACCAGAAAGTCAGTCTGACTCTGGTTTACAGTTTCTTTTGAGAAAATCTGTTTGTCAGGATGGCAGCCAGAGTTCGTCAGAATGAAAGGGAGATTTCTGAACGAGTTTGCATATTCCTGAACATGAACGATTTTTATTTCTGTATATGGATGTGGCAGGATTAAAGCATATTTCCGTCACAGAGAGATACCCCTAGCACAGGCGCATTCAATGGGTTCGTTTGCCCTTTGCAGTTGCGGCAGTGTTACCTTTGCCTGGAAGATAAGTCTCCACAGGAAAGTGACAGGGTACATCTGAATAATACAGACACTGCAGAAGAAAGCTGTTTCTTGTTTCTAACGTCTGGACGGAGTATAGTTTAACAAATTATCTGGGCAATAATGGTCTGATTTACCTAACACTTGGAAAAGAGAGAAAATATAGTGTATTTATTGGACTTTAGATAAAGAGCCCTGAATGATTCAAAGAACCTGGTTTTTGGTCCTGCCTTCCTCCCTTAACCCCAACATCATCATCCGCAAATTGCTAATTTGGCCTTTTACACCATGCTTTATTATTTTTTGTGATATTTGCTAATTGGACCAAAGAGAGCTTTTATTTATTTTTATTTTTTTAAGATTGTATTTATTTCTCTTTAGAGGGGGAAGGGGAGAGGGAGAGAAATATCAATGTATGGTTGCCTCTTGTGTGTCCCCTGCTGGAAACTGGCCTGCAACCCAGGCATGTGCCCTGACTGGGAATTGAACTGTGGTTGTTAGGTTCACAGGCCCACACTCAATCCACTGAGCTACACCAGCCAGGGCGAGAGCTTTTATTCTTATACCATATTTTCATTACGTATATTCCAACTGTGGGTAGGAAGTAAGAGAAAAGTACAATTCTAGCATTTTTGAATAAAAAAATCATGCAACTTAAAATTATGCAATTTTAGTTATGAGCACCACATTCTTGGCTGCTCAGAAAAAGGCAGATTTGGCAACTCAGACAGAAGCTGCCAAGAAGTGACCCATCCTGTACACTCCAGAATTTTGAAGGGAGCACCTGGGAAGGCTGTGTGAAGAGGAGGGAAGGTGACACCAACCTGACTATTATTTCCTCGACTTTACATTGTTTATTTTTACATGTATGGATGTATCAAGGAATCAAGCCTAAATAAACATATTTTGTCACCACCACCCCCCAACATAGAGGGAACTTCAGAAATTATCTAGTCTACTAGTTTCATTTTACATGTGGTAAAACTGGAACCCAGAGATGGGAAGGGGTTTGTCCAAGTGGCAAAGGCAGAAAATACTCAAAGCAGCAGCCTATCTTCCTTATACTGCCATTTTCAGTGGTGTACATGGAGGAACTCTCTTTCACATACTTTCACAAGTTCAAAAATTTAATGTAGGCCCAGGTATATAGAATTACTTGGAGAAGGAAGTAAAGTGTATGAGAGAATATTAGTAGTCTTCCATCACAGTTCATTTATCAAATATTTACTGAGTGCTTTATTGCATACAAGGCAGTGTGCTAGACATTGAGGAGACTATAAAGTGTTTGTCCCTAAGGATTTAGTTTGTTTAATATATATTTATTGGGTACTTTCAATGTGCCAGGCCCTGTTTTGTAGACAGAGAATACAGTAATAAACAATAAAAAAAAACCCTTTTCTCATGGAGTTCACACTCTCTAACAACAAACACATAAATAAAATATATAATATATCAAATGGTGATAAGTGCTGTGGAGAAAAATCAGGCAAAGAAGTGGGATAATGATGGAAGGGAGCAGTATAATTTTAAGTAGGGTAGTTAGATAAGGCCTATCTGGGAAGGTAACATTTAAGCAAAGACTCAAGGAAGATAAAGGAATGAGCTATTAGATTATCTAATAATCAACTCATTAGATTAAAACTAAACATCCCCATAGGGCAAACACTAGGAAATCTGATCCACAAATTCCCAGATATGTGTATAAATAATCATGTTATCCTTGTTTTATTTTCTCTCCAGAAAGGTAACCAGATGGGGAGGAGTTTACTTTTTAAGGGTAGGTGGGCCTTAGGCAATATCTACAGTTAGGTAGTCTTGAGTAATTTAGACAAAAATTGTCATCAGACCTTTAAAGTTGCATGAACATGGACAAATTAGACCATTAGAAAATGGACAATGTGTATGGAGTAGGCATAAGGACCCTAAGAGGGGAAGGTTTGAAAGGAGTGTGGATGAGTTATGTGTAAATTGTGGAGTGTGTTCTGTAAGTTTGGTATAACTCAAAAGAAATGTGCTAAATTATTTTATATGACAGGGTCTCTGGAGAGTGGGCACACCAGGGATGAATAGTACACAATTTTTGCCCCTACTAGGCAAGACAGCTACTTAGAGAAATCAGGTTAAGTATGGGGGTGGGGTGTGAGAAATGCAATCAAGTTGAGGATTTGGAAGAGTCCTGCAGGAAATGGGCCTTGTAAGACTAAGGACTACAATCTAGGGATAGTAGGTTTAAAGAAGAATTTTAACAAAAGCCCCAGGAGGAGGTGAGATCCTCAAGGAAAGGTATATTGAGGAGATGTTGAGAGCTCAAAATAGACATTGTCTGGTTGCCTCTCACATGCCCCCAACTGTGGACCTGGACCGCAACCCAGGCAGGTATCCCAGCCAGGAATGAACTGCTAACCTTTCAGTTCTCAGGCTCAATCCACTGAGAAATACCAGCTACTGATGGTCTATTTTATGTGTCAACTTGGCTAAGCTGTCAAGTTATTAAATCAAACACTAATCTAGGCATTGACTGTGGAAGTATTTTGCAGATGGGATTAACATTTGTAATAGTTGTCTTTATGTAGAGATTTTCCTAGACAATTTGGGTGGGTCTCATTCAATCAGTTGGAAGGGCTTAGAAGCTGAAATTTCCCTGAGAAAAAATGAATTTCACTTAGAAACTGCAATTTCCGCTGTTGCCAGATAATTCTAGCCTGACCTTCCTGATGCCTTGTCCCATAGGTTTCAGACTTGCCCATCCAGCCCCCAAAATGGTATAAGCCAATTCCTCACAATAAGTCCCTTAACATACATCTCCTACAGGGTCTGTTTTTCTGGTTGAACCTGACCCACACAAAATCAGATTGTGGAGAGCTTTGAATACCATTTTCAGGGTGCTGAGGGCAAGGGCTAGAGTATTGATGAGGGGAAATCTGATCCCTCAGCTGGAAAGAAAGAGAGTGGGAAAAGTACAAATTATTTTGTTCTAGAAAAAGATGAAGAATGCTCTCTTGCCCATATTTCATATTTCCAATAACCTCCACAGCTCAGGGCTACTGGGAGAATTTTTAAAACACCCTCTGCATTGGAAGGGCCCCCTTTATCCCCCCCTGCCTCATAGGACAATCTAAATTCATCCATTTGTTTAATCACTCATTTTTCCTATAGGCATTTCTAGGGGAGCAACTATGGGCAAAGCACAGTGCTCAGACTTCAGATTATAGAAGTGAATAAAACATGGCCCTTTTCCTCAAAAAGCTTTATAGACTTGTAAATGACTACCATAATAGCAGAAAAAGAAGTCTTCCTTCTCTCTTCCCACTCCATGCAGCTCTAGAAAGTACAATAGTTGCAACAAAACCTCCCTTTGCTGGGCCTGTCACTTCAATCCCAGTGCAGTGGTCTTCTTCTAGCATCACCTGTAACTGGCTGTACCTCCTTATCATCTTCAGACAACTTTTCCTGCTCCTTCTGGATATTAGCATTTCTTTCAAGATATTTTCTATTTTCAGTCTCCTGCCTATGTCTGAGTTTTCCCTCTCCCTGCTTGTGTGACCTGTCCTCATTGTTCATACCCAACCTTCACTTTTTCAGCCAACAGGAGTTCAATGCCAAAGTGACTGTGGGTGTCTCACTTTTGTAAGCATATCAGAGGTCTTTCAAAGGACACCACAAATTGCATCATATTTGTAGAGACTGCCTGATGTACTGCAGCCCATGTTCAGCTCACCAGCTTACTTGTACTTTCCATTGGGCTCTTGATTGCCAAAAGCATGTTCTATGTCTTCAGCAAGCATGCAAGCTCTTTTGAGGGTAGAGACTAGGTATCTGCCTCCCCCAGCCTCTAGCACAGACCCAGCCTTGGAGTGGATGCATTTTACATGGTTAAGGATTTGACTTGAAATCTGGATTGACACTGAAGATAAATTAGGAGGAGAGTCAATGGCTTTTGGAAAGGATTCAGCGTAGGATTCCTTTGAAAGAGCAAAGGACACATATGTAAGTCATGGTTTTATTAACATAACTGTATCTTATGATGAGTCCTCTTTCAGAAGATTTATCTAAGAAAGCAAAGTTTGCTTGTTTTACCTTAATAAGCAAGATCTAGTTTAACCCTTTGGATACATTTCATTCTTCTAGGGCTTCCATGAGTTGGTTTCCTGTGAATGTAGACTTGTACAAGGTCAGTGTCCCAGGGGGCTAGAATCATCTAGGGATTTAAGAGATGGGAGATTTCAGCCTCACCTCCCCCTACCACTACAAAAGGGGATTAGATGAAAACAGCTGGGCCAGGTGGACTTTGTGGTTTGTTCTGGTGTTTAACTGTCATGAGCTGGTGAGTTCTCTGTTTAATTACTGACTGAGTAGTGTTTGGGTGATGATAAAACTACTTGCCTTTGTTTAAAAAGTCCTTAAAGAATGTAAAGAAAATGTGCCTTTTAAAAAAGCTAATAGGCCCTCCAGTTCAACCCAATCATTTTATGTAGCAAGAAACTGATTCTCAGATAGGGGAAGTGAATGCCCCAGGTCACACAGCTAGTTCTTAGAAGAGCTGCAAGTAGAACAAAAGTCCTGGTGTAGTGCTTATGCTTGCAGCTTTGTTACAGAGCCAAGCTAGCATGGGCTCAGGGTTGCAGAAACTGCAAGTGAAATCACAGTCTCTCCATTGTTCAGCAGGGGCAAAATCTGTTTTCTATTTGGTTCTTTACATTTTTTTTCATATCCCTAGGGGCATTGTACATTACTGTTGTGCCCAATTAAAAAGGTCCGGGTTCTCACTTTCCTACCAATTCCTCTGTCCTTGGTGGCCAAGAGTCCAGTCATTGTCATATATCTTGTTTGACCTGTAATTCCTACTAAGAAGCAGGAATTGTTACTTCCAAGAAACTACAAACAGCTTGCCCATGTTACAAATTTATCCTGAAATTTGTATGAGGTAAGGAGGGCAGGCTATGGGATGGAGTAATTAGGGTCCTAGAAAAGGCAAAGAGGACATATTACCTCAATGGCTTGAACACTCCCCATTGGCCTAACACCATAACTGAAAAAAGGGATTTTCAACAGCCATGTTGCCAAAGTCACACTGCATATACACCAATTAAAAGATCAGATTCATTGAATTCTGTATTGGGTGAGACTATATCTAACTTCAGGAAACCTTTAGGCACAGCACAAATTGCTTTATTTGTTAATCAGATGACTGAAAAACTAACATATACCCATATCATCAGTCAGTTCTTGCTTGAGGCAAGGAAGAGGAGGAAGAGGTTGTTTTGAAGGAAGGGCAGGCCTAGAGGGTTGTCACCATGTAGGGCATTGAGAAGGCAGAGGAATATATAAGGACCCAGGATGTCCTGGTGAGAAAGAGGTATGAAAGGTAACCGGAGATTGGGAACCAAAGTCAATTTTGCTTTTTAAGCCATTCTGCCATAATTCTGGGAGCCGAACTGCTCTATCCCCTAAAGATCTTTGAAAATCATTTCTCCTGCTGCCTTGAGCATACTGCCATAATTGGGCAAACTGCTAAGATGAGAATGGGATGCAAGTAGGATGCAATCACTGGGTACAGTAGATTGAACTCTCTCCAGCTGTCATAGGGGTGCTGGCTAATAGTTTTGAGTTGAAAGTCATTTCCTAAGAGCTCATATGATAGACCCTGGGTTGTCCCACATTTCCACCAAAGCATGTCTGAAGATAGTGAATCTGGATGCCGGACAGGTGGGTATGGGAATGTAGCCAGATATATCAGTTAGGAGTCTCAAGTGTCTTTAAAGTGATATGTATGCTTTATAAGGAAGGCAACTTCTGCATTCTTCTTTATATTTTTATATATAAATATTTAATGTGTCATCTTCATAATATTTTCCTCACAAATCTTTGAGAAAAATGAAACTACATCAGGAGTATGGGCCACATCATAACTGGCTTTTTTGTGTCCGTTGGTACACTACCATGTTCCCTGGGAGACTTAGACCCCAGTTTGAGGAAAGTGGTATAGAGGGGCATAATTTTGATGGTGGCTTTATGGATGCAAATGCCATACTCACAACTTCCATGCACATATACTGCTTCACCCCTGGGTCCAAGATGTGTGGCACTAGCGAAGTCCAGTGAAGAGAGGTGTGTGGGGGAGGTGGCTTTCAGGTGGGCTTGCAGTATCCCATGCCTCACACCCCAACATTATCAATGACCTGTTACAACCCACCTGCTGCCTGGACCCCAAGCAACAATTACAGGTCACCTTATCATAAATGTGGCTGCATCCATTCATGTTTCCAGGAGGAAGTGCTTCAAAGTTGGTGCTGGACTGAATACTGTGCAGTAGCAGTTCAAAATCTGGGATGGGTTTGAAAACTTACCAGCTGTGGGACCTGGGGCTAGGGACTTAACCTCTCTAGGTTTTAGTTTTCTCCTCTGAAAAGTAGATATGATCACAGTATCTCTCTCAAAGGACCGTTAGGAAGATAAAATGAGATCATGCATGTAAAATTCTTTTTTTAATTTTTATTTATTTATTAGAGAGAGAGATACAGAGAGAAACATTGATTTGTTGTTCTACTTATTTATGCATTCGTTAGTTGATTCTTGTATGTGCCCTGATGGGAGATTGAACCTGCAACCTTGGTGTATTGGGATGACACTCTAAACAACTGAGCTACTTGGCCAGTGCATGTAAAGTCCTTAACACAGTGCCTAACATATGGCAAGTGCTCACTCACACTTGGTTTTGCTTATTTCAGGGTAGGGATAAACTTTTCTGTGTTGTGGAAGGCTCCCAACATAGTATAAATGCATATTCCTTTTAGCCAAATCCATGAAAATAAGAATGAGGAATCAGCACTGGGAGGGGAACATAGACACCATGATAAGAGGGCAGGGAAGCTAAAACTGAGCTCATTCCTAAGTGGTATGTCCACAACCTGCAGCTGGAAATGTTAGTGTGGGCACTGGAGCACATCCCCATGATGCTGGGAATGTGGCAAGCACCCAAGGACTGGATATGTGGGTGTGTGGGCATGAGTGGGAAGGAGTAGCTAGATACACTGAAGTTAAATAAGCCGTTCTGTTCCTGTGTAGAGGTGGGCTTCCATAATTTACACTTAACAGTGGCTTCCAGGAGGATAAGGCATTGGAACCAAGAACCCACCTGGAGTCCAGGACATTTTGCCAGGGCCCAGGACTGAACCCTCAGAGGTCATTTCTTTGCACTCCATGGAGGACCTCCTTCTTCTCACACACAGTCAGGTTTCCAGCCTACAGGATGGGGAATGGGATGCAGTTATTAATCCCATCCTAGCGGTTGCTTGGAGGAATTAAAGCCTAAGATATAACTTCATTCCCCTTCCCCATACTGGCAGCTGATCCCCCCACCTTCGTGCCCCTTTGGCAGGAAAAGTTCTGGCTGAGGCAGGTCCTTTCAATTCATTGCTGATGAAATTGCCTATTATTCACACTGCCTTGACAACAACTTGAAAAAATGTGACTGTGCCAGCACCACAGGCATCCCGGGCTCATTCCAATAGCATGGGCCCATTACCCTTTATTGGTTGAAATCAGAAAGGCATGCATCAGGCTCTGGGGGCTGGTGTCTGTTATGGGATGGGCAGGGAGCATCCGCTTCAGGCTTTGGCTCAGACCAAAGATGGCATGTGGAAGATGCTGGGAGAAAAATTGCCTCCCCCAGTGTTCCTGGCTACTACAGATAATTACTCTGGGTCCACAGAAAAGGAGACCACTGGTCAGTTACCTCAGGAGAGTTTCTGAAGTTTTGTGAAAGTTATTGGTAAAATACAGCTGAGTCAGTAGGATGCTGAATGATAGACCCAACTCCTTATCCTTTGATAGGAGGTAGCAGCCTGCCTGGACTTGTCCAATGGCACTGCTCTGGATTAATCATTACCAGAGGAGAAAGGACCCAGAGAAGGTACAAAGGCCTGGGAGGGTTCTCTCATGACCATCATCTCAATTCAACACTCATTCATTCAGCAAATACTTATTGAAGACCTACTATGTGCCGGGTTCTGTATGGGTATGTACCCAGGTATAGAACCAAATACACATGCTTTCTGATTGTAGTGAGATACCAGTGTATTGCAGGGCCAAAGGGGGCCCAAGTGTCTGGACTGTCCAGTCGGGTCATGTTGAAGAGCAGCAGGCCTCACTGTATACTGGCACTGCCTTTCACGTGAGCTGGACAGGATCCCTGGGGGGTAGCTCCCAGAAGAGCTCTGCCACCAAGGCTAAGCCTGTCACCCTTGGTGGCCTCCTGCATGCAGAGTGGAGCTCTGGTTTGGTGTTGGGGAGCACACAGAGCAGCCTAGCCTGACTACACTGTCTCTCACTCCTCTGTGTTTATCTTCCTAACTGCTTTAGCCACAACTTTTGTAGACATGAAAAAATTCTGTGCTCAGTCTTTGGGAGGGAATAACTAATCAGGGCCACTATACATGGTTGTGTATTATGTGCACAAGCTAATGAGGCTAGCAGGGCTAGGTGGAGCTGAAATGAACAAGCCATGTGCCTGCAGAGCCAATATCACCAAGAAGGTGGTTTTCTTTTTCCTAATGCATCATTTGGAGTAGCAGCATGTAGCAGGGAGAAACCTTTTCTAGTTGGCACAAATGTACCTCATAGGCTAGTAGGGACCTGAGATTACCAGAAAGAAATAAAAGAACTGAGACACAAAATAATTTCTCACCATTAAGTTACTTGCCCAAAAGCTGGAGAGGTCAGCCCTGCCTAGGATCCTGTTGCTTCTCTCTTATCCACCCAATAAATTGCCAGCAGCTGTTGCAAGGGATTTGCTAACCTAAACCATAAGGCAGTTGGGCTATACTCTGAGGTGATGGGGCACCCTTCAAAGGGAGAGGCCCCATTTCCAAATTCCATCCTGAGAGCTGGCCTAAAACCCTGTCTCCTGTCTCCCAGGCCATCCAGTGCACTAGGCACAGAGCACATTCTGCCTCCACTCCACCCCTACCCCGTTCAGCTCTGAGGTCACAGCCATGGTGGCCAGGAGAGCCAGGGGAAAGAGAAAGAAGTAGACAGTATACAACTCCTGTGACCAACAAGAGGCTTCTAAGAGGAGCAGAGGGGAAGTGGAAGGAGCAGTATCCTTAGCTGTCATCACCCACTGGATCCCAGGTAGATGGGAAGAGGGAAATGCAGGGCAAACACTCAGAGTGCTGCTGCCAACCAACAATTCAAGGATACAAGAACACCCACAAAGAGGCACCACCAAGGCTTATTAGGATAGTAAGATGAATAGATTTAATCATTCTTGTTTGAAAAACAAGACATAAAGTAGTATATATAATTTATATTTTATGTAGTATATATACTATATACAGACATTAGAAAATGTATCCTCTCCATGAGGCGGAGGGAGAGGTGAAGGATGGTGGTAGAATGATATAAGCAGGGCCTGAGTGGCGAAGGTTGCAGGATTAAGAAGTTGGGAGGAGAGGAAGACCACATCAGCCCTCATGCTTGCAATGGTCAAGGGGGAAATGGTTCCCCACTGGCTGCATCTCTGGCCCACTAAACAACTTGGTCCTGTGGGAGGAGAGGCAAGGAAGGGGGAGGCTGGCTTCTACAGAAGGAGGTCCTGTAATCCTTGTTGGGAGGAATCACCACTCAGGGGGGCTTTATTGCACTAGGGGATACCAAGGATGGGTGGGGATTAAGCACAGTGTATATCCTTATAAAACTCATGTAAGAATGGGAAATTTCACATGGGTGTCTCATGTAATGATGATGAGAGGCAGGCACAGGGCATGAGCATGTGGGAAATGGGGAGATATGGAGAGGTGGATGGGAAGCAATCTATACAGAAGAACATTGGCTTTCTTTGTTCCCTACAATGGGGCGATTGGTAGGGACTCCGTGTCTTCACTCCCAGGAAGGTCGTAGGGGGGCGATGACGGCAGCAGTAGATGTGTGTCAAGGAAGGTGCTAAACAGTGTGAATTCCCTTCCAGATGACTCCGGGGGCAGGAGAGAGAGAGAGAGAGAGAGAGAGAGAGAGAGAGAGAGAGAGAGAGAGAG
>PVKM010008357.1:0-31240 GCA_004027735.1 Carollia perspicillata
CCATTTACTCATTGGAAGACACTTAGGTGTTTCTGTATCTTGGCTATTGTAAATGATGCTGTGATAACCCGAGAGGTACTTATATTTTTCAAATTAGTATTTTTAATTAAATTTATTGGGGCAACATTGGTTAATAAAATTATATAGATTTCAAGCATGCAATTCTAAAATTAGTATTTTTGTATTCTTCAGATGAATACACAGAAGTGGAATAGCCAGATCATATAACAGTTCTATTCTTAATTGTTGAGAAATCTCCGTAGTGTTTTCCATAGTGGCTACCCACCAACAGTTACAGCGTTCCATTTTCTTCACATCTTCTCCAATACTTGTTACTGGATTATATGGTATGAGTATGTCTGACTCCGTAAGAAACTGCCAGAGCATCTTCCAAAGTAGCTATCCCATTTTTACCTTCTACTGGCAATGAATGAGAGCTGTTGCTCCACCTCCTTGTCAGCACTTGGTATTGTCACTGTTCCAAGCCTTGGCCATTTTAATAGATGTGTCCTGGAATCTCATTGAAATTAATTTGGGGAAATTCTCATCCATTATTACTTCAGATATTTCTCCTCTCTTTTTTCTTTTTCTTATGGTCTTTCCATTGTGCATATGTTATTTCTTTTGTAGTTTTCTCACAGTCCTTCTAATTTTTTGCAGGCTGCCTTCTCTTTGCTTTTCATTGGTGTTTTCTATTGAGATATCCTCAAGCTCAGAGATCTTTCCTCAACCATGCTCAGTCTACTAATAAGTCCATCAAAGGTGTTTTTCACTTACATTGCAATAGTTCTGATCTCCAGCATTTCCCTTTAGTTCATTCTTAGGATTTTCGTCTCTCGGCTTACTTGCATGCTGTTTACTTTATCTGTGACAGCCTTTATGAAGCATGTTAATCATAGTTGCTTTAAATTTTCCCTCTGGTGATTCCAACGTCTCTGCTCTGTCTGGTTCTAATGCCTGCTTTGTGTCTTCAAGTTGTTGGAGGTATTTTCCTTTGGGTATGCCTTGTCATTTTTCTTGATAGTCAGACAAAAATATACTGTGTAAAAGAACTACTGCTAATAGGACTTCAGTTATGTGACAGTGAAGGGTGCGGCGTTGGGGGGAGCATTCTGTAGCCATGTGATTATGTCTCAGTCTCTCAGGGAGTCTTTGCATCTAAACTGTAAATTTCACAGTGTTTCTCTGTCATTTTTCTGCCCCTCCCATGCCCTGACACATACTCACACACACCCTGTTATGTAGGACTAGGTGGCTAGAAAGGGCTGGAGTTGGGTACTTCCCTTTTCCCAGTTCAATCAGCCTCTCATAATACCTCTGCCGGCTGGGCTCTGGCTAACTAGCATCTCCTGAGGGCAGGCCTTGCTAAGAATCACAGAACTCTGGCATACTTCAGAATGGTTCCTTCTCCTTTTTCCCTATCAAAAGCATGAGGTTGGTTGATTGTTTTGGTTTGTTTTTTCTGCTATTAACTGTGAAATCATAGAGGTAAATCTCACAGGATTGTGGGATCCTCCCTACGACTGAGGTCACTTAGAACTTGAAACTCTTGAAGTTGCCCACATTGAACCTTCTGCAGCCCAGGTTTCCCGACCCTGGCACCGGTTCCCTGGTGGTTTTCACCTTTGAGACCGTGCTCTGGTGAGCTCACCATGACTCTCTGTGTTCGCCTGCCTGTCTCTCCAGTACCGTGGGCAGCAGTGTGCCTGGGCCCTCACCTCTCGTACCAATCCTAGAAGAGCTGTTGATGTTCCAACTGTTCAGCTTTTTACTTGTTAGCACCAAGTGGCAAATTCAAAACTCCTCATGAATGGAACTGTGATAAAGACCAAATGTCTCACTGAATTTTCACATTGTTGGTACTGTTTTAGGGTTTTTTTTTTCTGGGGTGGGGTTAGGGGATTTTTGCCTTTTTTAATCATCACTATTATTTCCTATTGTTTCAGAAAATTTAGCTAATATAATGAAATTATAAAAGTTATAAAGGAAGAAGTAAAATTAGTAATTTGTACAAATTGTATATTGTTTACCTATAAAAAGAATGTATTTCTGAAATTTCAATTTCTAAAATTTTCTTAGGAATTTTAGTTTATAGACCTTTGAATTTACAATCAGTATTCAGTATATTGTCCTCTATAGGGACCCAATGAATTTACAATCAGTATTCAGTATATTGCCCTCTATAGGGACCCAATACTGAATCAGTATTCAGTATATTGCCCTCTATAGGGACCCAATACTGAATCAGTATTCAGTATATTGCCCTCTATAGGGACCCAATGAAGTGCACGACCAAATATTCAGAACCCATGAATATGTTAAGATTAAATGACGAAGCAGAAGTAAGGTAGCAGATGTAATTAAATTTGCCAACTGACCCCGAAATGGGGAGATTATACTGGATCAACTGGGCAGCCCCCGTGTGACCCCCAGGGTCATCCAAGTGAAAAAAGAGGCAGAAAAGAGACACTCAGAGAAATGAGAAATGAAAGCATGACAAGGACTTGGCTGGGTGCTGGCTTTGGTGATGGAGAAAGGAGGCCGTGAGCCAAAAAATGCAGGCAGCCTCTGGAAGATGGAAAAGGCGAGAACCAGATTTTTCCATAGCGCCTCCAGAAAAAAAAAACACAGCTCTGCCAACAACCTGACTGTAGAGTGGTGAGAGTCATTGCGGACTCATGACCTCCAGAACGGTAAGCTCATCAATTTGTGTTTCTTTAAGCCTGTCAGTTTGTGGCATTTTACTACTGTAGCAATAGAAAATGAGTATAACCTCTCAACTTTGCCTTGTATAATGTTCCTTTATGTTATAATATAATATTTTCCTTTGCACTTATCCTCAAATAAGTAAAAACCTACCCAGACATAAGTTTTGTCAAAATGGAGAGCATGTGATTTCCACTGTCTCCCTCTATAAGCACTCGGGTGTATTTTTACTCTCTTTCTTGGATGTAGAGTTGAAAATAATGGTTTTTATTACAGTTTTCCATTTGCAACAGCCACTTGTGTTTATAAAGAATATTTCTTCCTAGATTTAATAAATACTCTGAACTTTGTGAAAAATTAAAATCTTCTCTTCTGTCTGCTATCAGAATTCTTCCTGTATTTACTTAGTTTTATGGATTTAATTATGTAGATAAAGTATGCCTATATAGTTATAATTTGTCACTTCCACACACATTATTTTTGGTAGCTGTATTCAACTAATTAATCTAGAAGGTGATGTGTGGGGTTTGAGACCCGATAAGTAATTTGTTCTTGATGTAGAAGAATAGCTAGTCTGCTTTTTGTCTGCTATTGACTTTGAATTTTCAGATAAGGTGTGGACAGCAGAGGAGAGACAAAGTCAATTTCTACCTACTTTAATGTTGGCTTAGCATTCCTAACCTACCCATTTTTTTTTTCAAATTAAATTTACTGGGGTGACATTGGTTAATAACATTCTATGAGTTTCAAGTATACACCCGTTTCATTCTATTGGCATTGGAGTTAATGGAAATTTTCCTACATACCATTTGAACCAAGAAGTCTGCCTTCAATTCTCAGCAAACAATTCTTCTGGCAGTGGTTTTGTGACCTTATGTCTGCTTATTTCATTACAAGACAAATTTGTGCTGTCCTTTTGAAATCACCTCCTAATAAAGAAACCAAGCACTACAAGCAGCCCACAGTGGTAACACACTGATGAAGCAGCAGTGCCCTTGAAATTGGTGAATTCCCAAAGTGAAAAGAACCCCACTTTATCCTCATCAAGATCCTTTGTACATTTTGATGAATACTTTACCGGAATATCCAGAATAATGGTGGACGTGACGCCATCTACGAAGTTTGTTTAAATGCTAGTAGATAAGAAACTTCAATTAATTATTTTTTAGCTTACCAGTCTGCCATTTCCAGACCCAAAGCCAGCAGAAATTATTGAAATGGTCTCCTATATCCAGCTCAAATATCTCAAAAGATGCAGGGTCTCTTAGGGATACGGCTAAGATGATGCTAATCTAAGGCTGGATTCTGTGAACGTAAATCCAGGGGACTGACGGATCAGGGAGTGAAGGATTAGCCAGACGTAAATGTGCATGCGGAACATCTACCAATCTAGGTAGATATCAAGCAGAAGGGTCTTAACAACTGGCAGTTACAGAGCCTTAGAGAGGCAGGTTCTTAGCAACGGAAATTGGGGTATCAGCATGGGGAACTAGGTAACCATTGTGGAGGTCAGGAACCAAGAGAATAAAGCACCACAGCGTGACCTCCAGAGAGCAGTTCTCTGGGTTCAGGATTGTTCCAGATTGACAGATGGGCCTATATTTGAAGGGGGAGGCTGATTTGGCATTTAAAGAAACAGGGATGTCAGTAGCCAGAAAGTCACTAAGAACCTTCACCTCGCAACTTATAACCACCTTTACTGAATAAGTACGTGATGCATTTCCAGATCCTCACATTCAAGCACTGCCTTTCCAACACATATCCCTGTGGATGAGAGGGAGCATTGTACTGGTGTTCCTATTGCTCTGCAAAGCTGATGCCAAGCCTTGAATGCTGCTGTGCTGTGATGTGTCAGGAAAAGGATGCTTCTTTATGCACTCTTCTCCAGCAACTGCGGACCCCGCCACACAAAGCCGCACTGCCTCTCTCAAGGCCTGCGTGATAATTGCCCTTCTCCAGGCACCCCTTCATTGCCTTTCCCTGAGACCAGCTTGCTAGTGAGACGTGCACGTCTGCCATTTCACTCTCAGTCTTATGTGAGGGCACCCTCACTCTTCGCTCATACCATCTCCGCCTCCTGTCCACGTAGCACTAGCTCACCTCTTCTTCCCTTGAACGAGCTTCCATCTGCTGGAAATTGGTGGGGATATGTCTTCTGAAGGGTTAGAAACACATATTTGAACCTTGTAATGAGAAAATTTATTCAATGCCTCTGTTGTTTAGGGTTCTTCACAAACTAATTCTGGCTAGCTCAATGATTTCTTAAAGGAAATGTATATATTTTTAAGATTGTATTTATTTATTTTTAGAGAAAGGGAAAGGGAGAGAGAAAGAGAGGGAGAAAAACATCACTGTGTGGTTGCCTCTCACGTGCCCCCTACTGGGGACCTGGCCTGCAACCCTGGCATGTGCCCTAACTGGGAATCACACCAGAGACCTTTTGGTTCACAGGCCAGCACTCAATTCATTGAGCCACACCAGGCAAGGCCAGAAATGTATTTTAAAAGATACTCAGAAGCTTATAATATCAAAGGAAACACTAATAAAGCAACTAGACCTTAGGGGGAAAACCTGGAAAAAAACTAGGCCTTCGGGAAAAAAACTGAAATTCATGAGTCCTACAGTTAACCAGTTGTCAGAATGGTTTAACACTAACAGATTGATCTTTTTCTTATTTGTTGTTTATCATGCACATGCCTAGGAGGATATCTGGTGGGTCCAGAGAGACTATGTTCTCACCTGTGACTTAGCCTGGCAGGCGGGAGCCATGGGAGGCAATTCCAGGAACGCTCTCACTGTGGCTCTGCTGCCTGGCTCACTAGTCTATGCAGCTAGTGTTCAGAGATGATTGCTTGATTTAAATACTCTAAATGACCAGTTTGTTTTGATGAAGTTTCACGTTGGTAAACAATTTTTATGATCCCGTATTTCTATTCTTTCTGTTTGTGTAATTCTTTTCAAGTTCTTCTATGTTTCTGCTTTTATTTGAACAGTTATTATCTCTGAGGCTCTAAGATATTCTTTAGGAACTCCTGTCTCACCAGAAACACTACCCGAATGGAACTGCCTCTGTGCTGGACCACATATCAATTCTTCTCATCCTCTTCTTTCTAACCTAGATATTGATCTGTGTCACAGTATTACTGAGCATGTTTATTAATATTTAATTATTTTACATGATTTCAAGCATTGAGACAGCTTTATGGTTTACTAATTCATTCATTTGTCAGTCTTGTGGCCAAATGCTCAATAACCAGTCTCAGAAGGGACAAAAGAAATGAGGAAAACGGAAAATAAGCAAGGAAGAACACACAAGTTTGAAGGAGCATGAAAAATGTTACTTTTACCACTGACAAAACCAGGTGGTGGAATATAGTGTGACCTGTGGTCAGAATCAAGCTTCCAGCCCTGGCTGGTGTAGCTCAGTGGATTGAGCATAGGCTGTGAACCGAAGAGTTGCCGGTTCGATTCCCTGTCAGGGCACACACCTTGGCTGTGGGCCAAGTCCCCAGTGGGGAGCATGTGAGAGGCAACCACACACTGATGCTTCTTTCATTCTCTTTCTCCTTCCCCTCTCTCTAAAAATAAGTAAATAAATAACATCTTTTTTTAGAAGCTTCCTAATCATTTGTCCCCATGATGAAGTTTACCCTGGGTTCACCAGCAGAGTACCTGATAATGGTGTGTTATCTCCTTGAGGAGAAAGCTGCCACCTCAGCAAGCTTACAGCAGCAAGTAGTGGAAAATATTGGCTGGGTACTACAGATAAGCTGTTCCCCAATGAAAAAACAAGCACCCCTACACTCATTGCAACATTTTTTACAATTGCCAAGATTTGGAGGCAGCCCGAGTGCCCTTCCGTAGATGAGGGGGTAAAAAAGCTGTGGTGCGTGTACACAGTGGAATATTGCTCAGCCTTTGGGAAGCCTTACCCTTTGCAACAGCATGGATGGACCTGGAGAGTATTATGCTAAGCAAACTAAACCAGTCAGAGAAAGACAAATGATTTTACTTCCATGTAAAAACTAATGAACACAATAAACTAACAGACAAAATAGAAACAGACTCAGAGACATAGAGAACAGTCTGACATCTGTCAGAGGCGGGTACAGTTGGGGGCTGGGTGAAAAGGGTGAAAAATGTGAAAGGACTAAGGAAAAAAAAAAACCCTCACAGACACAAATAACAGTATGGTGACTGCCAGAGGGAGAGAGGGGTGGGGGAGGCCAAAGAGGGTAAAGCGGGGATAAATGGTGACGGAAAGGACACTAGACCTGGCATGGTGAACACACGATTCGATATACAGATGCTGTATCATTGTATACCTGAAACCTACCTAATTGTATTAAGCATTGCCACCCCAAATTTTTAAAAAGTCTGTGTCATGTGTGTGTACACCAAACCCTTTCCTTAATTTTAACTTGTTAGGTGAAGTGTAGAACCTACTTTCCAAGGCCTACAAATAGTGGAAATTCCTATTTAAGGGTCACAGATAGAAACTCATGGAAAACAAAAAGACTTTTACTGCCAACCACAGGGAAGAGTCTCGACAATACCTCATTTCAAGCGTTCAAGTTTTTCAGCTTCTGCACAGGTTCAAAGAAGAAATCATTAGAGCCAAGAGAGATTCCATGAAAGCCTTACAATGCTATAGTATGTTGGATTAAGAAGCACAAACACCAAAACTCCCTTCTGTCATAAATCTATGAAAGGATTTCGCTAACTCAGGAGCAGAGTGAACAGGTCAAGGGTGATCCACAAATCCTCTGATGATATCTCAACAAAAAAACTTTGAGCCTGATGAAAATCTTTTTCCTTTCAAAAAGAAGTGAGTATTTATATGAAAAACAAGCCATGACAAGGAGTCAGAGTAAAGAGCAGATTTATGAAAATGTTTTCACATAAAATACAAAGAAACTGAAAGAAATGTCAGCTTGCTCTCCTCCAGTAAGATGCAAAAGACACGCTGGCTTTGAGACAGGAAGAGAAAAGCGTGTATAGGAATAAAACACTTATTTAAAAGAGTGCAAATAGTAAAGTTACTTTTATAGTGATTTATAAACTCCGTTCTCTTGGCAGCTGTATGAAAATAAACACTACTTCTCTCCCAGACTGGCAGATGTAGAAACTGAGGAACAGGCTTGGGGAATTTGTCCCAGATTGTACAAAGCGAGCTGGCAGAACTGGGGTTGGGATCCCGAGACTGGGGCTCCAGAAGTCACACCCTTAACACCAGGGCATTTTTTCCATCAGGGAAATGCACATGCAGACTGAGTCGATCTCAGAGCTGAGGCTCATGAAGGAGGCTTTCCAAAGAAGCTAAAGCACCCAAAGCAAAGTTAAAATCCTCATTACAGTTAGATTAGAACTGAAACTCCAGAAAACTAAGGATGAACTAATACTCTCTCACTTTTGTTTAGTGTTTTTAAATGCCAAACATTGTCCTACATGCTTTTATTAATTAATTTATGAAATCCTCACCATAGCATGACAACATTGATATTACCATTATCCTCATTTTACAGTTGAGGAACCAAAGCAACATAGAGAATAAGTAAATTGCCAAAGACCACAGAGGTAGTAAATGGGAAAATTTGAATCAAACCAGGTTTATTTATTTCAGTATGTTGCATAAGTTAACTGAAATATAAACATTATTGAATTTCTGGAATTTGGCAGGCAAGAATTCCCCTTATTTTCTGATTAATTGTGAATTGAGTTTACTTAATTTTCTCAACATATTTTGTATTTCAATTATATTCTTTTTAGTTTATTTTTATATCATTTTGACTTATTACTATAAATCATAGTCTCAGGGAAAACACATTTACAGAAGAATATATCTACAAATTGAATATTCTTTAAAGTCAAGCTCTTCAGAACCATTTATAGTCTTGTGGCTTCTGTCAGGATTTTACCTGCTTTTTAGCCTAATAATGTATTAAATGAATAATTGATGGCCAAATTTTCTGTGATTTTGGATCCATTTAGCAACAGACCAAAGTTTTCGTTAGCACACTGCTACAGTTATTTTCCATCCAAGCATCTAAGTCTGTTAGGTCCACAAGGATTTGCCCAGCTCTTTTTTTGGAAGAGGGAGGGAAGGAACATTTTATTTATTTTCTTTCTTATTTAGAGACTGTGATTATTGGAAAATACCAAAAAATCCAATTTATAGAATAGTAGGTAACTTTAAATGGAGATTCCCTCAGACAGTGTCCATATGTGAAAAACCACCAACATTTGTCCGCCTCAGACAGACAGATCCAACACATTCTGGAGTTTTCCAGGCGAGGCCATTTTTGAAAACAAGTCCAATCATTCTTATTCAAAGATACTTTCCTAAAGAATTTGTGTTCAATCTTACATTGTTTATAGCTTCAGAAAATCATTCGTATTTTTATCAAAGTATTGTTAAAATTAACATTTGTTGCATGTCTGCTTGTGAATAAAAAGTATCTATTTCAAAACAAAACAAAAATTTGTAGAAAGAACTAAATGAAAACAATGGGAATGTTTTTACGCTTCAGGTATTTATCTAAAAGACTTTCCTAATGTTTAACTCTTTTATTTAGCAAAATCTTCCTAAAAATTTAGAAGTGTATCTAGTCTTCCAGGTGACATGGAATTAATTTGCTTAAAAATAATTACTTGCCTAAAATTGACACAGATAGATGACAAAACACAATTGTTCTTTTTACCTAGTCAGGAATCAAGCATGTGTTTACCCCCTCACTCAGAATGTCCAGATTGGTTCTTGTTTATATTGCTGGCATATGGAATGTTAGAGTGAATCTCAAATATCATATTTATCTCTGAGGAACCAAAGACGGTACTTGATCATAGAAATCATATGTAGTTTTGCCCTTGATTAATGTAATCCTTTGTTAAGTGCTTAATTCCTCTTTTCAGGAGGGGTATATTTTACTTACAACTAAATGTTATAACATTCTGAAGTAATCCTACAGCATTTCTCTGAATAATGAATTATTCACCCCAGGAATTTCCTCCACCCCACATACTGTTGTCTGCCACTGTGAGAGCATTGCGGTCACAGGTGACATGGCAGTCGTCAGTGGTCACAGGGATGGCAGCACAACCCACAAAGGAGAGGAGAAGTTTATCCTCCCGCAAACCTCATGTCAGTTTCCAATTATTAATACATGTTGTACGTTCTTCACATTCCTTTCAAGATTTAATTTATACTTTAGCCCTTTCAAATTCTTGAATAAAAATTGTGTTGCTGTTTCGCCTTCTGCACTGGGTTTGATTTCCACTAAAGTTCCATTAGCAGGAGGCAAGCCTCCAAATGGCTTTGTAAGTAGCTTTGTGAAAGCTAACTTTTCAACAGAGAGAATCTCCCCGGGGATATCACTGAGACACAGAAACTTTAATAGCATTTTGTTTTCCTCAGCACATCTCCAGATTTTAACGTGCCTGAACTTAATGCACTAGAAACAAGCATACGCTGTCTTACCTGAAATCCCTCCTTGGGTCTAAAAAATCTACCACGAAAATGCTCGTTACTTGGTATATTTATATAAAAAGAGAAAAACTAAAAACAATGAACAAAGAACACAATCACAGCATAATCTACAAAAGTAGAAAGCTGCTGCTCCTTTATGGTAAGTAATAGGTCATGGATATTTCTGAACATCTATTATTTTTCCCCATAGTTTGCCTCTGCACATCAAATTTTGCCATCATACATGGTATGTTCAAAATGAAATATATTATCACTGAATCTATAATAATCATAACCCATTTACAAAAATATATCACTCAGGAAAAAGTTAATTTAAGTATCTTACAACCTAAAATTTCAGTAACAATAATCATGAATGGTTCAACTCTTATTGCAAACAATGTTAGACTTTCTTCTTTACCAAATCTATTCACTGCATCCGTGCTTATGTAAAATAAACATTCTCTGAAAGTCTTCATAATACAAGTTGAAGAAAAAACTAAATTTCTTTTTTTTTCTTTTCAGTACAGCTAGACTTGAAGTGCGTTCTCAAAGTGAAGTGTTATTTGGGCACAAAGTAAATTAGCACAAATAAATAACATCTTTAACTTGCTGTGTCATTTGGTATTAGAACAATTTTATTTAGCCTTTGAGGAAAATAACTTGCTTTACTTTTTATTTCATTTATGATTTGCAGCAGAAATTTACTTAAAGGTTCTGCTTTTGCACAGTCTGCTTCTGAATCTCAGCAATATAGTATGCACTCTGCCAGACACTTTGAAAGGACAGAAAACACAACAGGACATAATCTTCTTCCCAAGTAACTCACGATCTTTTGAGGGTGGCAATAAAACCTCATACAACAGAAGACAGATTTGATGTACTGTATTTTGAGAACCATATAATCTTTTCATATAAGATAGCAGACTGAGCAAATATGAGCTCCTGCTCTCCTCCATTTTCAGTTAAATAAAAATAGTGGTATAATAGAATTGTATGCAGTAGAATACTACACAACAGTAAAAAAAAGAAAACCAGCAAGGACAAGACTTAGAGACATTATTTTGAGTAAAAGAAGCCAGTTACAAAATTTTATGTAACCTATGATTTCATTTATACAAAAGGAGACAAAACTAGTCTATAGTGATAGAAGCGAGAAAATAGGTTACCTGTTGAGGGAAAGAAGGCAATAGTTGGGAAGTAGCGTAAGAGAGCATGTTAGGGTAGTAGAGTTATACAGGTAGAGGCATATGTAAAAATTCATTGAAATGTAAATTTATGACTAGTGTACAAGGTCTGCCCAGAAGGAATCCAGCCATGTAATATGAAAAATAGAGACATTTATTGAAGAAGATACAGGATACAAGAAACACTGCACATAGGACAATGATGCCTCAGTCCCTTCAAAGCAGGGACCTTGGGACCTCTCACACAGTTCTCCCAATCACCATCAGCTGCCCCATCATATTTTCCTGAATCTCATTGACAGTCTGAAATTTTTTCCCTTTCAAAGGTGATTTTGGTTTTGGGAAAAGCCAGAAGTAGAAGGGCACCAAGTCTGGGCCTTAGGAGGAGCTGAATCACCAGGATGATTGGATGTTTCACCAAAAAACTCTGCATGAGACATGATGCATGAGCAGGCATGTTGTCGTGATGAAACTGCGAATCACCAGTTGCCTATAGCTGGGGACTCCTGAATCATCCGAATAGTTTCTGTGAAGGAATGTTCAAGCTTAACCCAAAATTTGATGCAGATTTGTTTTTCTGCTTGCTCAGGAATTTTGAATGCAAGGCCACACAGTGCACGTGCTCACTCAATGGCGTCTACCACCCCCACTGACTAGTACAGTGAAGTCATCATTGTTCACACATATGCTTTCCACTCCACACCTCCTTGGCTGCCAGGTAACATCAGTGTCATGCAAACTGTTTTCATTATATTAACAATGGCTGGACTTTTTCTGAACAGACCTCGGTATTTGTATCTAGTATACTTTATGTCCTTTCCTATATGTGTTATGCCTCAATGAAGGGTAAAGAGTAAAATGTTCTACAATAGGATTCTAGTTTAAGTTTATTATGATCTGAGAATATACTTTGTACGAGCAGACCTCGTTTTGTTGCACTTCGCTTTATAGTGCTGCACAGATGCTGCATTTTTTAACAAATCAAAGGCAAGACCCTTACTAGCCAAAAGACTGACTTGCTTTACTCTGATGCTCACTTTTTTGAGGGGTTCTGAAGCTGAACCCCCAGCATCTTTGAGTTATGCCTGTACATTCTTAAATTTGTTAAGGTTTGATTTATGGCCAAGACTTTAATGAAGCAACTGCCAACAAAAGAATTAGATTCCTTCTGAACTTCCCCCCTTAATATTCTTCTAATATCCCATTTCCACTTTGTTTGCTGTCCTGTATTCTTCTTAGTTGAATTATTTTTTGATATCACTTGATGCATTCATTATCTGTATATTTGTTCTCAAAATTTTTCGATGCCCTTCAGTATTAGGAGTAGTTTCAGCCAGTAACAATTTTGCTTTTCTCTAAGTGGTTTTTAACAAAGTACTCAGGCACCTTTGAGTCCAACTGAAGAACTTCCCGGAATAGCCCTATTCCATGTCTGAAAATGCCTGCAATCTACAAATGTCCTGGTTACAGACACTTCAAATATCTGGGCAAAGGGATCACAGATATCTAGTGAAAATAATTGTTCTACCACCTTAATAAGATATATTTCTGCTAACACCCCCTCAAATTCAGATTTGTCGCTGGTGTCTTTGTGGATTAGGCCAATAGGATTAATGAAGAAATATGATTCCACCAAAAGCCAAGTAGCCTTGCTAGTGTCTCAGCTTCTGGCCTATCATCAGTGTATAGGAAGGCTATTAATTTCTTTCTCCCAGTCAGAGTCCCTCTGGTTGTTCCAGTTCATGGAATTCTTAGGAATTTCACAGGTTGGGCTGGACCATAAATTTTAGCTGGACTTATCAGCCAACCTCTGTTTTTCATTGATCAGGGTGACTCAAATACTTAATTCATCCTGATCGTCTTTCTCTTAAAAGGTGAGTATCATAATATCATCAATGTAGCACACATTGTTAGTGATTTTTAATTTCAGTATCTCATCACCCTAAGAAGACCACTTCAATAGGCCACTTCCTCCAAACAGTTGTAAAACATCAAAGACCTTTTCATTTGACACTGCATTGGATATTTCAGTTTTAAGGGTTTTTTTTCTCTTAATTCTTAGAAATCTACCTTGACTATTTTTCCTTTCTCTCTCAAAACTGTTATCTGGATGTTTGTCCCTCCTGTATTCTCCATGCATACCAACCGTTCCTTCATATTTTTTCTTCTAGAAAATTATCTCAGTATGATTGATGAATTCACTCTTCAGATACAGCCATTCTTTAGTCAATCTATCTATTATTTTTTAATTCAAATAACTTTTTTACAACTAATATTTCCATTGGATTATTTTTTATCACATCTCGTTCCATATTGGTAATATCTTCCCTTGTCCCTGTCTACATATTTACTAAGTTTATTTCAAATTCTGACTGCTAATGTATTGACCAACTTGTAGTTTTCAATTAAAGAAAGTATATCTTATTATTTTAGCTGTTAGTATTATTATCAGTACTATTTTGGCTTTTTCCCTAAAGAGACAGGTTACCTGTTAATATGAATGGGGGATGGGCAGAAGAAAGAGCTGAGACTGGTGATCTGAGGTCAAGTGTGGATGAGGGGATGGGCATTCAGGTGAAGAGCTCAATTTACTGTAGCTGGAATTAATCCCTCCCATTGGGCTTCACTACATCAAGTAGTTTTCCAGACCTGTGATCTATGTTCAAACACCAAGGAAAAGGCATCTCTCTGAATTGTCTCCCATCATGACGCCTGGGAAATTTGGAGGGGAACGGCAGAGAGAGAAAGCCAGGGCTGCTCGGAGCTCACAGCTTGATTTGCACATTTCTACATCCTATCAAGGTGTTTCCTTACCTTGATTTTTCACCCGAGGAAATGTCCATTGGAGGTTCTGGTCCTCAGACGTTTGGATGACCGTTGCCAGTTTCTGCAATAGGAGAGAAGACACGGGGGAAACAAAGACACTATTTAAACTGCTCTTTTCTGATTTACGCTGCAACAGCTGAGCCCAAAGCCCTTTGCTGCCGCCTGAATTCATCTACCTGCCGGGCCACACACCACTTCAAAGTAACCTTTTTTTTTCCTAGGAGTCCCTCATATTTTTATGAGGCCATATTGTGTTTTCCTCAATAGTTTCCCTAGGGTTGAATTGCTGGAGGGAGGCAGCAGCTTGTGCTAATCTGCAGTCTTGGCATAAATTGGAAACTCCTACGGGCAGGTTTATGAGCAGAAAACAAAAGACAACATTGCTGCAAGAGGATCAAAGTAGACTATCGGGTAGTCTTTCGAGACGTACAGGTCGGAATTCTGGAATGAATCTCAAACATCTAATTCTGCACTTAACTGGCCTGCTGGAACACATTTCAGCTGTTAATTCACTTAACAACATGCTCTCAAGTGAATGGTCCAGCTAATTTAAAACATAGAAAAAAATGGAAGGAAAGTTTTATAGTTTAAATTAATTTAAATTTTTAATTAAAACTTGTTTAAAAATTATAAATTATATCAAATACTAATAAAGCAAACTTACTTAATTCCAGGTAAACTTAAAACGGGAGCTATATCGTCAAGTTCTAACTAAGGTACCTAAAAATGCTGCCTTGAGTGGTGACAGGTACTTGAAGAGAACTGTCTCTAGCTCTTCAAATATAATTTATGTTGTAGTCACTTGAATCCACGGTTCTGAAAAACCATAATGTAACGTGACAAGGAAAAAATTCTGAGATGTTCCAAATTAAATTACAGCAGCCAGAGGGTGAGAAAAAGAGACACAACATTTAGCTCATTAATAGCTGTGGACCAGCTCTGACACAGGACTGCTTGCCTTCCTGTACATCCCGGTGTCTGTTCCTGCGACTCCCCGGAAGAGAGAACAGCCAGGTGCCATAGAAGCCCAGGAGCCTCCACTTCTTACCTACACCTTAACTTTCCAATCTGCTGCCCACTGCTAACCCGCAGGAGCGGACATTCTTCCTTGGGGACTGGTGTGCCTGTCCCAGAGCTGGCCCTGCCTCACCTTCTCCCATTGCTTTGTCTATAGCTAATGTACATCCTTTCAGAAGGGCTTATTACCTCATTCTATTTGATGCATAAAAATGTACACAAAACTCTGGGACGACCGACACATTTGTCCTTTCTTACCTAGCCTTGCTGCTGGTGGTTTAGACTCCATACTCCACGCCCAGGCTTTTTATTTTTTTTTAATGTTTTGGCAACACATGCAGTCCTCAAAAGAGAATTTTTTAAAAATCGGCATTATTTTATGTAGTACATTTTTAGAAATTAATATATTGTACATTCAAATTTACCATATTTATTCTATTTGATCCTAAAATCCTACTGTGCTATTTGCAGAGAATGTGTGAATGTTCCAAGTAAATGTACATGTCAAGAAATCCCCTCAAGGACCATCTGGCTTTGGAAATCCATTACTAAACAGGGACACCTGTGCTGCTCCTGGCCCTGAACAGCCAATCACAACAGAGTTGCCCAAAAACCGCTGAATAAGCCATTAAGTCGTGAACCACTACAACTTCACCACAGCTGAACCCTACCCTAGATTGCCCCTTCGGTTACACGAATTTCACTAGACATGAGTCACTTCCAGGCAGAAGGTAGCAGAGTCTGTTCAACATTTCTTCTCCCTCGGTTGCCTCCCTGCCACAGGGCAGCACCAGCCCATATGGAGCCGTTTATCAGCCGGAGCTCTGGACTCAAGACACTGAAGGTCTGAGTGCCTGCTGATCTCTAATAGGCACATAATATACCGACAACAATCTGTTGACCTATTTTCAGGTTTCTGTTACTGCAACATAATTAAGCCTTAGTTGCATAATCAAATGTGTACTTAAAGCGCTGAGGGAGAACAAAAGACTGGAAAAAAAATCAAAAACTGTTGGCAATAACTAGGTCTGATATGTCGAAAAGGTGGCAGATGGGGAATTGTTTCGCTTTTTGTTTTTCTACACTTAAGCCCCCCAAAATCTATTTAAATACTGGAATCAAATCAATACTTTAGAAATACTATGAAATCAAGTATCTTTAATATATTCATACCTTGATGTTCTGATTCTTGCCCATTACAGACAACCAGAGATCTACTTTGAGAAATAATGCATCTTAATCCTTCTATACTGACAGACTGACTTGCTTTAACCCTAGAGCTGCGGAAGTATAGACCTGTCTGTGGGCAACAGAGCAGACAAAGGAAGAAGTGCGCCCCAACCCGAAGCCCTGATGCCCAGTTTCCGGGCCCCAGGAATTCTCGCAGCCGGAATCAAGATGGCTGATGTCTAGTAATTGGTATTATGTTAGCAATTCCTTCTGTGACATAATTTTTTTGCTGGAACTTAAACGTCACTGACTTATTTTGAAGGGGGAATCTTACTTCAGAGGACCACGTGAACTAACAGAACATGCCCCGTAGCAGTTTCAGCCAGAAACCGAGCTCATGACTCTGTCTACACCCCTAGCCACCACACTTTCATTCCTTAATGGCTTCTGTGTTGGCCCCCAGCAATAAGAGCCTGCTCCTCGCCGACCCAGTTATTTCGAGATCATACCTCCAAAGACAGCCTCTCTCCCAACTGGCTGTGGTTATTTTACTCCTAAGCTTTACATATTTTTATATTGACTTAATTTGTCTTCACTAGTAAAAGCTAGAAACTCAAAAACAGAAGATAAACAGCAATTTATAAATTTTATAAGGATTCGTAAATGCCAATTCTCAAAGGAGTAATATACATGTAAATATTTTAAACTTTTAATTCTAATTTTTCTCTCTATTAGAATGAGATAATGAATCATAACACTATTTCTTAATAAATTTGTCAATACCCAGGTATTTATCCCAAGAAAAGTTTATTTAAGCAAACATTTTAACATAAGTATTTATTAAAATATTATTTGTAAAAGTTAATAATTAAAAGCAAAATGATCAAACACTACATTATTATTTCCAAAGAGGTAAACATGTTTCAATAATTAAAAAGTGTGTTCTTCAAAAAAGTTTTAAGACAATAATAAACATTCATGATATAATTTAAATGGAAAATAAATAATTCAAAACTAGATACATATAAATATAGATGTAAATTTCAAATTTAATTATTTTAATAATAAAACGGTATAGAAACTAACCCAAAACCTAGGATGGTAGAACTAGGAATTACATTTCATTTTTTTAATAGTATACTTAATGTTTATTTGCATTTTTTTAAATTTTATTGTCGTTCAAGTACAGTTGTCTCCATTTTACCCCCACCATTCCCCGCTACTTGCATTTCACAAGAAAACACATCCTCGACTGCGTTCTCAGTAGGTGGGAGTGTCGTCCTGTACACCAAAGCATCGCGGGGCCCCAATCAGGGCCCACACGTAAGTCGCGGTTCTGGTCCCTAGTTGGGGTGTGTACAGGAGGCAACTGATTGATGTTTCTCTCTCACATCAATATTTCTCATCCTCTCTCTGTTTTTTATTGTTGTTCAAGTACACCTCTCTCCATTTTCTTCCCACAACTGCCCCCACCCCTACCTTTTTGCCTTAGTTCTACTTTTTTTACATTTTCAAAAGTTTTAACAAAGGAACACATCACTTTCATAATTGAAGAAAAACAAATACTATAAAAGGAATCTCTACAATATACAAAAAATTCATTTTTATAAGGCAAACACAATTAAGTTAATTTTAATTATTCTGAGAAATAAATTTGGCTAATCTGCTCTATTATGTAGTTGGGATAAAACTCCTAAAGCTCTTTCCTGGCAACGTTGCAAAATCCCAGCATTAAAATGAGCAAAAAAAAAAAAAATGAACCATATGTTTTCATTCATAGTGCTCAGATTGTGCAGCATAGAGATGAAATCACTTGATCATGGGAAACTGGACATTACTTATGAGTAGGAAGACAACTCTGGCCTCCTGGTTATTAGAAGACGGGATCTTCAAAGAGGTGATTAAGATCGATGAGGCTCTAGGGCTGGGAAAGTACTCTGATAGGGCTGGTGTCCTTACAAGAGGAAGAAAGGAGAGAAGAAGAGGAAGACACACCGAAGTGTATGGGGACGCACAGAGAGCAAAGGCCATGTGACAACGCAAAGAGAGGACACTGATCATTTGCAAGCCAATGAGAGAGGCCTGAGAAAAACCAAACTTGTCAAGATCTTGATCTTGGACTCCAGCCTCTAGAATTACGACAAATACACTTCTGTTCTTAAGCCACCTAGTCTGTTGTACTTTGTTATGGCAGCCATAGCAAACTAATACAGACATTCCTTGAACATGTGGTAGAAATTAATTGTAATACCATTTTGGCTTCTGCGTATCTGGAGGAAGGTCTTGTAGTTATTTTAATGCGTTGGTGCATTCAAAGTTTTTATTCTTGCTTATTTGGGACATTTCATATTTTTCCTAGAAATTCATCTATTTCAAGTCACTTCAACAATTTCTAGAAATATATCTATCTCACTCGAATTTCACTGGTATATATTTGTATACAATATGATTTTATTATTTTTATCTATAGTTCTCTGGTAATTTCCCCTGATTCAATCTATGGTACATTGTCCTCTTCCTAAAACACTCCTCCCTCCGGTGTCTACTTGACTCGCTTTCTCACTTCATTCGACTGTTTACTCAAACTCCCTCACTGTGCCCTTGTGGGATCATCCTATTTAGAATTATATCTGTTGGCTGGCACTCCCTCCCCCTCGCTGCTTTACTTTCATTGTCCTCTAATATACTGCATAGTTTTTAAAATTTATTTTGAACTGTATTTGGTTTTGCTTCCTCGAATTAAAGTTCCCAGAGGTCCTGGAGTTTGGTAAGTTATTTTTTTTCCTAGTGCTACATACTCAACAAACTGAAGAGTGTCTGGCACAGTGTATGTGCTCAATAAATACCTGTTTGAATAAATGAATGAACATCTGAACCCATCTAAAACATTTTGTTTATTTGCATCTTCTCTCTTATTTTCCTCAACTAGTCCATCCGTGAGTGTGTCCATTATATGAATCTTTCAAGGAACCGGCAATTAGGATTTTTTAATTCACTTTTTTTCATTGTTCTTATTTAATAGTTAATTTCTTACCTTCATCTCTGCCTGTTTGGTAGAAGGAAAGTCCTGTTCTACCCTTCTTGCACAAAAATAAAAGTTGAATATAGATTTACTATTCCCAGCCCTCTTGTTTTCATTAACACTATTGCACAGGAGCAGTGTGGTGACACTTTTTCCTCCACTCATGAGTAGGAAAACACCCACTCATCATAGGTGTTCATGCTGGTGTCCTGTAAATTATAATGACAAAAGATTAATAAGAGAAAGACAAACAGAAGTCTATTAACATGTGCACGCATACGCATGGGAATAATCAATGATGAGTGACTTAAACGGATGGTTAGAACTTGGGCTTATATAAGCATCTTAGCAAAAGAACAACACATTTTTAGAGAAGTAGCAAGACATAAAAGGGAGTTTGATCTAGGCCAGCAAACTGTGAGAAGGCAAATGTATGCAGGAACTAATTGTAGATAAGGGCAAGTTATGACAAGGTTTGTTTACAGATTCTCCGGGTGCCGTCTCTGGGCTAATAAGGGTCTGTGGCTATCTATGGAAAGATGAAAGGGAGAACACCTTTCCAAATTTATATCCTGCTTGTGGGCAGGCAGAGAGAGGCAGAAGAGAGCTTCTCTTCTGTTTATTCGCCATTGCCTTCTGCTCCAAATAACCCTTATACCAAAGTAGCATATGCGGGGGGTGGGGCATATTCTGCTCTCTCTCACTGTGGTAAGCACCATTTCTTAATAACCCAAGATACTAAATGCTCCTTGCACCACCCTGAACTTCATTTTAGCTGTCAATCTATGACAAGAGATATCATTTTTCATATATTTAAAATTAAGAATGGAAGCACAGAAGTGTAAACTATGCAGCAAAGTGCAAAATAATGTCTTAAAGAACTGTGCTTCTCTGTTCTGATTCCTAGTTTTCATTATTGCTTTTCTTTCTTTGGTGAATGACTGTTCAGATAGTGGCACCCAATGCGTTCACAGCTCTAATCGGCCTTGCATGCAAGCCTTCTCCTTTCAAATTGATGTAATGGGGTTGAACTCATCTTACTACACTTCATTATTTAACTATAGGTTTTCAACTTACAGTTATAAAAAAGTTATGCCCTGACTGGTGTGACTCAGTGGATTGAGCACCAGCCTGTGAACCAAAGGGTCACCAGTTTGATTCCCAGTCAGGGCACATGCCTGGGTTGTAATGGTTCTCTCCCTCTCTTTCTCCCTCCCTTGCCCTCTGCCAAAAATAAATAAATAAGTAATCCTTTAAAAAAATAAATAAAAAATCAAGTGTTAAATGTGAGTACTTAGAGGAATAACTGAAGTTATTATATCATTAAAAAAGGATTTAATGATTGTCGATGACATAATATTTACATGGTTAATGTTGACTTCTTACTTCAAGATCTATTATTCCCTTACATACTACTATATTGCTGTAAGAGAGCTCTAGAACCTACTGTTATACTGTTGAAGTGAAACTTTGAATTCCGATCAATTTTAAACTCTTCATTTGAATATCTTCTATAAATCATGTATAGTTGCTGCCATAGCAGTAATTAACTAAGCTTTATGCTGAGTTCTCATCTTTTTTCTTTAATCAAAATGTACTCGTTTTATGGTTGTATGATGCAGAGTATAAACTATGTCTATTGACAGCTAATTTCACAAGTAGACTGTTATTTTAAAACTTCGTAGTATAGAGTAAAGCAAAATATGTCTTGCAGAAGAGCAGCCAATAAAGCTGCCTTAAGCATAAACATAAAGAAAAAGCCTTATGTACTATTTATTTTAAGCATATTAGCTGTTGGATGCTGGTAAAAATCTATAGAGTTTATTTTCTTCATGTGACAGGTTACATTAACTGAATTTTCTCTAGGGAAGGCAGGATATAAGCAAGGTATAGAAAGATGATTTTAGGTTTAAATAAGACCTCTTTGGATCATGATTAGAACATTAAATGACCTATGTTTCCTCTGATTTTGAGCCACAAAAGATGATTTACCTTATATAAGCATATGGTTAAGCATACAAAGTATGAAAGTGAATTACCATAGAAAATTAAATCTGAGCCCATGCATTTGTAAATTCATGTTGTATGTAGATCACACAATTTTCTCACTAGAAGTGAATGCAGAATATAATTAACTAATTCCTTAATTTTGGAGGTATGGAAAATGACGAAAAAGTGACCAAAGCAAAATTACGTCAAGAAGAATCCATTTTCTGGAGATTAGGAGAATGGAATTTTCAGTGCAGGTTTCACTGTTTAATGTCGGGTTCCCCTGGGGAAGCCACTCCTCTAAGTTTCTACATTAGTTGGAAAAAACATACATGTGATTCAGTGACTACGAAGAGAAAATGAGCGGCAGACACTCTTTCTAAATGCATGTACGCATCGTATGGGTGAACTCATTTCATTTTTATAACAACCTTGTGATTGTTAGCATTAACTTCCTAGTATTAACGTCCCCCTTGTTCAGAGGAGGGACTGATGCATAGTAAAGAACTTTCCCAAGATAACATGGCTGGTAGGACTCAAACCAGGCTGTCTGAATTTGATCACTGGCTCTTGGCCACTGTGTATGATAATACAGCCTATAGGTTAGTGTGGTGTCTTATTAAAGAAAAACCAATATACCAAGTATATGTGTTCCAGCTATGACTTCTGTTCTGTCCTTTAAACTATAGGCATTTAATCTCTAGGACTATAGTACTCTCCTTGCATTCCGGCCTTCATTAATTTTATTTTCCAAGCATTGATCTCTCACAGCTTATCCACCAAAATTAAGTGATTATTCTTTGCCATCTTAGCATTTTTTCACCACCACCATGACCTTCTCCCCTTGTAAACCTACCTTCCTCTCTGCTGGGAAAACTACAAAATTATAATTTGAACACATTGGGAACCTCAGGTCACAAGGTAATCAAGTAACCTGAATTCTAAAGAACGAACAGGAGTGCACATACCTTTGCGAATAAACATTTTCAAATTTTTCAGGTAAATGCACAGAAGAGAGATTGCTGGGTTATATGGTAATTCTGTTAATATTCTGAGGAACTGCCATATCGTTTTCCACAGTGGCTGTGCCAGTTTACACCCCCACGAGGAGTGAATGAGGACTCCTTTCTCTCCACGACCTCTCCAACACTTGTAATTATTACCTGCCTTGTTGATGACAGCCATTCTAACAGGCGTGAGGTGGTATCTCATTGTAGTTTTGGTTTGCATTTCCCTAATAGCTAGTGAAGTTAAACATCTTTTCATAGATCTGTTGGCCATTTATTTGTCTTCTTTGGCAAAGCGTCTGTTCAGGTCCTCTGCCCATTTTTTAATTGGATCTTTCCTTTGTTTGGTGTTGACTTGAATGAGTTCTTTATATGTTTCAGATATTAACCCCTTACTGGAGCTGCTGTTTGCAAATACCATCTCCCTCCGCTCAGGAAAAAAGTGTCTCTGTAGTCCCAGTTCTCAGGGGTGCAGATAATGTGCTCTGCTACCCAACAGGAAAGGTGAGGGGTGGAGAGCTCTGGGAGGTTCCAGAAGGTGGCCAGGCTCCGTGCCTTTGTTCCTCCATCTGGAATGCTGATTGCCGACAACTGTGGCCTCACCTCTGTACTTGAACTTCCCTGCCCAGGTCGCAGTGCCCAGCGCTGCTCCTTCCGCTCACTCATGCTCACTAAACCTCTGTGCTCCTTCTGCCTGAAGGGTGCGACTGCCACAGCCTGATTCCTCTCCTCTCTGGGCTGAGCCCTGAAGCAAGCCCCAGGCTGCAGGGCTGTGTCTGTGCCTGGCCTCAGCTCTTCTCCCTTCCTGCCCCCGCAGTTCATGGCCAATTGCCTACCTTTAAGTATTTCAATGCACAGATCTCTTAGAAATGTGTGTGCATGGAGCAGAGAATTTTTTGTTGAGTTTTAACTGTTTAAATTGTTGAAACGTCAAGGGGAGAGAGGCCAAAGGGATCTCTCACACCACCATTCCTCTGATATCACTCTGCAAGTGATTTTTCTTGATTTACTAAAATCTGTGATAATGTTTTGGTTTAAAACCTTTTTATTGTTATGAACAATTCTTTCTGATCTGGCTTATTAATTTTGCCCTATAATCCTGATGGCATTCCACTGTTTGTGCAGCATTCTTTTTATTTTAGTATTTCCATTTTAAATTTCCTTTGTCATTTTCTTTAGCTATTAGGAAAGTAATGCATCTCTTTTACATTTGAAAAAACAAAGAATTTGCTTAAGTCTATATATTAATTACCTTGAAGCCTAAAGGAGAGGAGATAGGTACATTAAATTAAAATTCTACTGCCTAAGCAACAAAACTCAGAACCTCATCTAGCTGGCACCTACGGACCTCAGACTGGATACTGTTATCTGCCTTCAGTTAGTGAGGTGATGGATGGTTGCATTTCGCAGGCAATAACGAGCAACTCATGAAGTCTAGATATCTGCAAGTAATCTCTATCTACAAATAACCCTCCAAGCCTTACTGCAAAGATAAAAATCTGACAACTGAATTTTTTTTCAACATAGATGAGAATTTATATTCCTTTTTTCTCCATTCAAAGACTTTAAGAACAGTTTCAGCCTCTAGTTATATCATAAAAGTTCTCAAATTACTATGACTTAGAATCCTCCTTTTCAAATGCATGGTCAACCAAATCTTTTCTTGGAAACCTTTCTTGCTAGGTCCTGGGTCCAGGACTATTTTCACAGCTAAGACTGTTGCCTTTTTGTGGCAAAGGTCATGCACTGTAGGTCCTAGCCATCGTCACTTATCTTTGGTTATGCGGAACCCTGTTGGTTTGAGCTTCAGTATACAATTTATTGTTCTGTACGTTTCATTCACTTTAGTACACTTAGATGTTTATCTGGTGTTTGTTCTTTAAAATTGTCTTATTTATTGGTCCCTTCTACAATGAAGGAGGAAGCACGGTGGACCCAGGTGGACATTCAGAGTTTCTAGACCATGTACCACGGGGTATTTTTGTAGTCTTAGGGGGTGGGAATGAAGTAAAATTTTCACTCCCAAACATATACTGAAGTTATTCCATATGAATGGAGCCTGTGTCCACAATCTAGTAATAGAGGAAATATCACAGGCAGGAAATGAAGCAAGAGCTGGTTCTCAACACTGCAATATTTGCTCGGTGTCTCGTGCAAGACTTCAGAACAGAAAGATAAACGTTTTCGTTTGTCTCGTTATTCAGTAAATCTTTAACTTTGTTGGTCTGCATCTTGTGGTTCATTGCAAAAGGGGAAAAAACGGTCCCTTTAAAGCTCACGTGTTAAAACAAAGAGCATTCATCCAGAAGTAGTGATGTAATGAGTGCTGCGGGACTAGCTGTCAGGAAATGCAAAGATATTACATTTATCCCTTTTTAAAGATAATTCAGATCTACTTGATATAATTAGGAGAGAAATAGAAGTATGAAGAGGCTTCGAAATTCTATCAGTAAGATAAATGGTTTAAGCAAAGATCAATTAAGAGCCATCTAGAGGGCTTAGTGCTCCGAACATGTGTCTGAGAATAGGCTGGTACAGAGAATAAATCTATGAAATCCACCAGGAACAATGCAATAGGGCGGCAAAGACAAGCAAGCCAATACTGAGAAAGGCTGAATAGCTTGGCTAGTGACAGAATATCTAATTGAACTATATAATTCTTTTTTTCTTTGAACACTTTTTGTTGCTACCTTTTTCTGTTAACATGGGCTGAAGAGGAGATAGACATCGACCTAGGGAAAGAATGAGAATATCTTTAAGCCGGTGACGTGAGGGAGAACCATATATGTGTGGTTTGAAAAAAGTTTGAAATATACTGTTTTAGAAATATAAAATAAAATCAAAGTTCTACAAAACATTTCAGGCAGTTGAGAATATACAACATGTATGATTGTAAAAATTATTGCCAGCCAGTGAGACACCACTACACAACTATTCAACTGTCTAAAATCTAAAACACTAAGAACATCAAACGCTGATGAGGACATGGAGCAACAGGAACTCCCATTCACTGCCGGTGGCAATACAGAATGGGACTCACTTTAGAAGACAGTCTGGCAGATTCTTACAAAACTAAACATACTCTAACCATAAAATCCAGCAATCGTGTTTCTTTGTAGTTACCCAAAAGAGTTGAAAAATTACGTCCCCACAAAACCTTGCATATGGATGTTTATGGCAGCTTTATATGTAATTGTCCAAACTTGGAAGCAACCAAGATATCTTTTTCAGTAGGTGAATAGGAGACTGTGGTATGTCCAAGCAATGGAATATTATTCAGCCCTGAAAAGAAATGACCTGTTAAGCCATGAAAAGACATGGAGGGAACTGAAATTCAGAACACTAAATGAAAGGAGCCCATCTGAAAAGGCTACATACTGTATGATTCTATACACATTATGGAAAAGGCAAACCTATGAAGGCAGTAAAAAGATCAGAGGTTAGTGGAGGGGGCAGAGATGAATAAATGGAGTACAGAGAATTTTTAGAGCTGTGAAATACTCTGTATGATGTTATAATAGACGCGTTTCATTGTTTGTTCAAACCCAGAGAATATACAATACCAAGAGTAAACCCTACTATAAACTATGGGCTCTGGGTAATAATTCTATGTCAGTGTAGGTCCATCGGTTGTAACACATATGTACTGTGGTGGGGGATCTCGATAAGGGGGAGGCTATACATGTGTGGGGGCAGAGAGTATATGGGAAATTGCCGTACTTTCCTCTTAATTCTGCTGTGAACCTAAAACTGCTCAGAAATCTTGATTTTAAAGTTATTTTTACCATTTTTAAAATATTAAAATGATAATTCACTACACAAAATAAAATGATGCATTAAATAATCATGTGCCAGTACAAAGGAGGAAACCTAGTGTGTTTGTGTGTGTGTGCAAGCATGCACGCATACAGAGCACACTGGTGAGAGTTCTGCCTTCCTGAGATAGAACAGGCACTATCCACCTGCCACTGTTCAGATATCTAATCGACTTGTAGCAATTTACACAACAAAGTTCACTGGAGAAATTATAATGCCCTCTAACTCCAAACTAGTTGTTTTTTTCTTTATGGAGTTATGCAAAGAGTTAATCTGCTCATGGCCACCATTTCAGGTCATATTCTGATTACTAAGTAAGTCCATTGTCTTATTTTACATTAGTACATATTACCTTTTATTCCCATACTCCAGTGCTATCCCCATATAACATCTATTGTAAATTGCTCGATAAATGTATTTTTTGGGTATGTTCTTCTAAATGTGTATGGCTATTTTGCAGACATGTAATCCACAGCCCTACCAAGTATAAGACACTTCTATCACACTGTAATGTCAAACCACGGTTTCTGTCCATCAGTATAATGTCTGTGCCATTCATCTGTGTTGTGTTATCGGTAGTTCCTCCTTTTTAAATTTTGTTATGGTGAGAACACTTAACATGAGATGTAGCCCTCCACAAAATTGTAAGTGTAAAATATATTATAGTTGACTATAGATACAGTGTTGTTTCTATCTCTCTAGAGCTAATTCATTGTTCTTAACTAAAACTCTATGCCCACTGATTAGTAATCCCCATTTCTCCCACCTCCCGCTGCCGGTAACCACCATTCAATTCTTTGATTCTACAAATTTGACATTTGTAGATATCGCATTTAAGTGGAGTCATACAGAAGTTGTCTTTCGTGCTATCTTATTTCACTAAGCACAATGTCCTCAAGTTTCAAGTTTCATCCATGTTGTCACATATTACCGAATATCCTTCTATTTTAAGGCTGCATAGTGGGTATGTGTCACATTTTCTTTATCCATTCATCCATCAATAGATGTTTAGTTTGTTTCCATACCTTGCCTATCATAAATAATGGTGCAACGAACATGAGAATGCCAGTACTTCTTCGAGATCCTGATGGAAACCGGAGGGAGGAGGTGTGAGAAAGCTGGATCATATTTTTACACTATTTTTAATTTTTTGAGGCCTCCTCCATGCTGCTCTCAGTAGCATCTGCACCGCTTTGCATCCCCGCCAACAACGTCTCCACAGCCTCAGCAACACTTCAGTCTTTGGTGTGGTTGATAACAGCCATCTTGGCAGGTGTGGGGTGTGGTCTCCTCGTGGCTCTGATTGGTGTTTTCCTGCTGATGATGCCCGTATGTGTTTTCATATGCTTGTCAGCCATATTGTGTGCTCTCTGGGTCATCGTCTGTTCAGGTCTTCTGACCATCTTTACCAGGATTATTAGTTTTTTTCTGTTCATTACAAAGAGTTCCTTGTACACTTTGAAGATCAACCCCTTGTCAGATATAACTTTTGCCAATATTTTCTCCCATCCCACAGGTTGCTTTTTATCATATTGATTATTTTCTTTGCTATACAGAAGCTTTATGGTTTGCTCTAGTCCCGCATGTTTATTTTTGGTTTGGGTTACCTGTGCTTTTGGTGTCTTATCCATGAAATGATTGCCAAACCCAGTGTTATGAATCTTTCCCCCTATGTTTTCTTCTAGGAAGTTTACATTTGGGGATTTTTTTTAATGTTTAATTCATTTTGAGTTGATTGTTATATATAGTTTAAGATAAGGGTCCAATTCCATTTTCCAAATGCTATCCTCTACGCTAAGGTCACATTCTATTGTATCGTTTTCTTGTATTGATTCCAGTCTGTACATTCATTTTTTTGCTGATACCTGGGCTCTTTCCATATGAATAAGTCATCTATGTAAATTTTTATATAAAATTTCTGTGACAATGTTATTTTATATCCCTTGGATAAGTACTTAGAAGAGGAACTGCTGGGTAGTATGATTGTGTATGTTTAATATTATTTAAAAGTCACCAAAAATATTTAAGTTTTCTGATATTTTATACTCCCAGTAGGAAAGTATGAGAATGACTCCACTTCCTACTAATGATGACAGTTGGCATTATCCGTCTTTTTGATTGGTGTACATTGACATACAATATCCCATTAGTTTCAGGAGTATGCCATAGTGATTCAATATTTATATGTATTAGAAAATTACCCCCATGATAAGTCTAGATACCTTCTTCCTAAGTATCATTTTCTTATTCTGAGGTCACCCCATAACTACAGAATTATTTCAGATTTGACTATATTATTAGTGGCGGAAAACACTCTTAAAATAAGGTATCTTAAAATATTCCTCCAAAGACCTACTTCAAATTCCTGTGAAATGTCATTTTTATATCTCCCCAAGTAAATTTATTCCATTTTTTCTGAGACAAATATTGTACCTTTCCATGTTTTTACAACCACTTAGATTTATTTTGTGTCTTTTCTCTAAAGAATCCGTGTCATTACTCTTGCAGATTTAACTAAAAATAAGACCCACTAATAATTGGATGCAATAAGATATAGTCTATTTTATTTTTCTTTTTATATACTAGTTAGAGTTTTGAATTTTTCATCCAGCAAAATTCTGCCTGGCTGCCTCTTCGGTTATAAATCAGATCCTTTCCGATCCAGCGTTGCTCTGATGAGGCCTTGAGAGCACCCACAGTTATATTACTTACAGAATTGCGCTCCAGGGTAATGTCAGAACAAGACACTGCGAAGTGCGCCATAATTTACCATAAAGAAATAACTCCAGCAATAAACCGTATTTAGTGTTAGGAAGGAGGAGAATAACAGGACAAACTAAATAAACATCATCACAACACAGCACATTAGATGACATTTTTACAGCAATGTATAAAAATGACTTTGTAGAGTCCTGATGGGGACTTACAGCCAAAGTTTCTTCTATGAGCATAAAATCATGTTGCTGTCATAAAAATCTGTTGCAGGTCTCAGGAAAGTTGCTTTTTGAGAAATAATATAGAGATACTCTCGACTTATGATGGGGTTACATCCTGATAAGCCCATTGTGAGTCGAAAATATCATCTTGAAAATGCATTTAGGGCATCTAACCTACTGAACATCTAGCTTAACCTAGCCTCCTTTAAGTGTTCTCAGAACACTTACCTCACCTCACTGAGCAAAATCTTCTTGCTGGTGCTGCTCAGCGTTATGAGACAATGCCATAACACGTATTGCCAGCCCAGGTAGCTCAAAATCAAAATGTGAAGTATAGTTTCTACTCAATGCATATCGCTTTCACACCATTGCAAAAATCAAAAAGTGTTAAGTTAAACCTTCCTAAGTTAAAGACCTTCTGTACGTAATCTGTTCTAACATGAATGTAAATATTTTTAGTGAAAACACAGTAAAATCAAAAATGGAATTGAATGATGGGTGATAAATTAAATTGTTTGCGGAACAATTTTATTAAGTCCTGATAACATTCAGATTTATGTAATTAAATGCATGAAGGTAGAAGAATTAAAGTGTAATTTAATAATCTATAAATAAAGATAAGCAGGGAAAATAAATATCCAACATAAATTTTGTCAGTGAAAACAAAGGACAAAACAACACTTTTATAGAGTAACCTTCATGATCAGATATATATAAGATCATAATATTAGATATATAGTACACAGAAGAAAATAAATATATTTAAATGCATCACCAAGCTACAAAGATAGTGAGAAAACGGCAGAAGACTAAAATGAAACGGAAATAGAAACTAAGAAGCAAAGTAAGTGTGTCCGATTCAGCTTTTATTCTGTAAAGTCCTGCCAAATTGTGAGATGCATCGAACTTTCCCCTCTCCTTTGGACGGCATGAGCTAGAAAAAAACTAAAAAAGGGAAGATTCTAATATGTCATGAGTGGTCAAATGTGACATGTCTGATGAATTTGGCACCCCGAAGACCTGCACTTTTACTAAAAGAATGACTGAAAGATAAGCCCAATATGACTTGGAGTGGATGCTGATTGGAGGTGAGATGGCCATGAAACAGATCATCTCAGAAACAATGTCCCAACAGTCTGGAAATAACTGAAGTAAAGAAGAATGAAGGCCAAGAGAGGCTCGTACAGGACTTCCAAAGGGGCGAGTGAGGGGCATGATTAGTAAGGTAAGAGGAACACTGGACACAAGGAGCCATGAGAAGCAACTTTGGTGCCTGTTCCCCCTCCCTCCTCCATTGTACTCGAGATACCAAAGGAAAAGAGCCACCACTTCTAGTGCTACAGGAGAAATGGTAGAATCAAAGTACAACCTGGTTTTCAATTCAAGCAAGAGTGTACAAGGAACTTTTGGAGATCAGGTCTAAGATACATGGCTTTTGGCTAATTGTAATCATGAGTTCCAGAGAGCTCAAGGAAAAATCCGAGAGATTAGGGAACTGTGGGAGATCTGATCAGAGACACATAGGCATGAACTTCTGGGTGAGGTAGGACGGGAGACAGAGAGGAGTCTGGAGCTTCTTTGAAGATTTAACTTATATAAGCACGAAAGGCAAGCTGGAGTTTGGGCGATCTCTTGGGTGATCTGGACACACTCCACTTCTCGAGACCTGGCAGGCCCTGGAACAGCACAGGGAGTTGTGCACCTCTGGGCCTGCGCACACGCTGTCCTGTCTACAAAGAAAGACTTTCACTGTCATCCTCCCAGAAAGGCCACTCGTCATCTAGTGTAACCTTTTCACCATTAGTCTCTGGCAGAAAAAAACATATTTCTTCAGAGTAATCACCAAAGCGATAATTTCTGGCTTACATGTTTACCTGCTTTTGTATCTCCCACTATAATATAAGCTCCAAAGTGGCAGAAAAATGACGTTTGGCCCGTTAATGTAATGTCAGCACTTAGCACAGTCCATACACAGCACATGATTGGCACTCAGATGTACATGTTTAATAAATAAATATGAAATCCAAAGATTGACAACAAGTTCTTGGTTTTGAGACTGGGTAAAACAGCGTGACTGAAGGACAAACGTGGTTGGGGAA
>PVKM010008358.1:0-28011 GCA_004027735.1 Carollia perspicillata
GGGGGGGGGCGGCGATTTTGCTTAAATGAAAACCAGCTTTGCATCTGAACAGCCACCCCTGGGGTCCAGCACCCACCTGCAGGTGGGTCCAGGTGTGGCGAGCGCAGGTGAGGTTGAATCCATTTGCATGTCACCAGGGCAGTGGGAGGACTGGGGGCCGAGAGACTGGCCTAGAGAAAAGCTGCCTGGGGGGCCCAGATGGCGGCCTGAGAGATCCCAGGGTGTGCAGGGACAAGTGTGGCTGGGCCCGGCACCCAGTGCCCGGTGGGCCAGGCAGTGGGGAGAGTGGAGCCCTGAGGCAGGCTTGCAGCCCAGGCAGGATTCAGGCCTCGCCTCCTGGAACTTGACAGGGAAAGGGCTGGGCTGACTCGTCATGAGACCGTCCAACTCTCAGAAGTGGAGGCAGCAGGCAGCCAGCCCAGGGCACGCCCACCCCTCCCGAGGTTGCTGATGTTTCTCAAGAAAGCCGGTGGGAGGCTGCCAGGCTCTTGCTGAGCCTCCAGGGCTCCAGGAGGGCCAGGAACCAGCCTGGGTCCCCCAGATCTGGGCCGAGAGTTCCACACCCCACCCCCCGCAGCCCTCCCAGGCCACCCTCTCCGCAGCGCCCCTGCAAAGCCCCCTGCTGCTGCCCAGTGGTCAGCGTGGTTCAGGGCCTCCCCAAGCCTGGCCCAGCTACCTTGGCAGCCCTCACCACTGCAGCCCCAGGCCCGGGCCCCCCCAACTCTGCACTTCTCACTCGCCATTCCCTATGCCAACTCACAGACCCACCTGGCCACCCCACCATGGCTCTGGCCACTGCCTGCTCCCTGGCCCCTGGAACACGGTGCTCAGCCAGCACATGGACCTCGGCACACAGCAGGTGCACAGTGGGTGCTAGCACAGGGGCAGGTGTGCAGAGGAGGAAAGGAGCGGGGCGGATCTCCTGGAAGGAGGCGAGGCTGCCCGGCCTGAAGGCGCAGCCAAGTCCCGAGTGCTGGGGGGGTGGGGGGCAGGCGGGCCCAGTGCCCCTCCTGCAGCACCTGGAACAACCGAGGCAAGGGACACACCAGCTCCAAGGGGTCCGGCGGCCAAAAGGAGTGGTCCCACGCTGCTGTCCAGCCAGATGGGACCAGGGTGACCCCTGAGGGGTTGGCTGGCCACTGCAGGGCCCACAACCCACCTGGCACCCGCAGGTGAGCAGATCTGGGCTTGCTCGAATGGCCCCCATACTCGCAGTGTCCCCAGTGCACTGAACAAGGACCATCATCTGAGGAGCCCCCTCCAGGTCCCATGGTCCGGCCTTGGGGATACGCGTCCCGGGCAGCTGACCTGACGCATCTGCCCCTCCAACCTCAGTGGGGGGCAGGGGCAGGGGGATGCCCAGCCCAGCTATGCCTCCTGGCCCCCAAGGCCCCCACCCAGCCCCCACAGGCCTGCAGGGCCCAGGGCTGAGCCCAGGAAGGGGGCTGGGGCAGGGGACAGGGGTGGGCCCAGAAGACAACTGCAGCTGCTTACCGAGGCCGGAGTCCTCCCAACCTGCCCAGCAGCGAAGGTCCCGGGCTCCAGGCTCACCAGATACCCTCCTGGGTGCCTCTCTTCACTGCCCCACCCTCAGGCCTCCTCCCAGGCTGGCCCCGGCCCACTGCAGGGAGTGGGCTGCCCCCTCCCAGTCGAATGGATCCAAGCCTCTCCCCCACTGTTTCTGGGAGCCGGGGCAAGCCCCTCCCTCAGCCTGAGCAGCTGACTGGGGGAAGGAAACAGGGCCAGCTCGCGGCATGTCTGAGTCACCGCCACCCATTGGGCCCCGCCCAGTCCAGTCCTGACCCATGGGGTCCAGGCCAGTCCGGTCCAGTCCTGCCGTGTGTACAGACTCAGAGGTCAGGCAGGACCCTCCAGGCAGGCTGCACACAAGCCCCCTGCCTCAGTTTCCCTGTGGGGGCCCTCACACAGGCACAGAACCCCGCTTTGGCGAGAGGGCCACTCAGGCTCTGCTGAGACCCCTGCCTGGGGCCACCAAGGCTGAGCCGGGCTGGACTGAGCTCATGCACCGGGCCTTGGGGCAGTGCCCTTGGCCAACCCCTGCCTGCCTGACCCCTGCCGCTCTCTCAGCCCCAACTCGCCAGCCCCTCCCACTCAAAGCGCCACATCGGCGGGGCCTGAGGTCCAGCAGTCCCTCTGCATGTAAGCGGTGGTTGAGGAACACACCCCTGAGTCCGAAGACCCCAAGTCCTGGGCTCCCCAGGGCTCGGCCTGCCTGGCCTGCCACCTCCTGTCACCTTCCCCTGCCATCCTCCAGGACTCCACCCCACCCCAGGCACTCAGGCCCCTCCCAGGTCTGGGAGCGCTGACACGGCCCGGCAGGCCTGGGCAAGACAGGCAGGGTACGTTCTGCGCACATCTGCAGGATCCCAGGGCTGCCCCGCCCTGCACCCTGCAGCCCTGTGGGTGGGGCCCTGCTGGCGGCAGCACCGGCACCCCACAAGCAGGTTGTGGGGGCAAGCCAGCACAGCTGAGGGCCCCAGCCAGGGCTAGACGGCAGCGAGGGGAGGGCCTGGGCCACACCTCTGCCTGACACACCGGGCCAGGGTCAGCGACGGGGGCTGCAGGCAGGGGGGCTGCTGGGCAGCTGGGGTCAGCAGGCACCAAAGGGAGCTGCTGGAACTGGGCCCTCAGCTGGACACAAGAAACCAGGAGCAGAGGGGGAGGGTGAGCGGCAGGGAAGGGCCCCTGGCCACTGGGGGCTCCTGGCTAAAGCTCCAGCCCCGGAGAGGGGCATCGGTGGGCAGACAGGACCAGAAGTCCTGGAAGAAGGGCCAACCCAGGCCCCTCCTGGCCACCCCCATCCCTAAAAACCTTACGGTCACCGCCAACTTTATTCACAGTGAGGGAAGAAAGCCCGCCAAGCCTGCCCGCCAGTGACCTCTCCCACTCCCATGGCCCAGACAGCCCCCACCCTGAGCCTTGTTTACAGCCTGCATCCCCCGCCCCGCCCCAGGGCTGACTCAGCAAGGAGGCGGGTGGCAGAGCAGTGTCACCAGGCCTCCTCCTGGGCCCAGGTGCCCCTGCCCATCCTCACTGCCCCCGCCTCCTGGACCCCAGCACCTCCGCGACACGGGCGCTGCTCCCCTGAGACAGTCTTGGCCAGGCCCCCACCTCAGGAGGCCAGACGGAAGCACACCTCCGGCAGGCGCCCAGTGCTCCTCCACAACAGGCCTCTCCCGACTCCGGCACGTGCACCCGCACTTGCTCTGCCCAGTGCACCCTCCCAGCTCCGGCCCTGGACCCTCACTGGGCCCCGGTGGCCGGCACCAGCAGCCCTTGCCCGGCGCTGTGTGCCCTCGGCTCCCAGGCTGACTGAGGAGTGGGGACGCACAGACGGCCCGGGACACACTGGGCAGGAAGGGAGGCTCAGGCTGGAAGCATGAGCCAGGGTTGGGACCACTGGGACCCTGTAGGGGCACCAGCCGGCAGGGTGGGGGGCGCCCCTCAGACCCGGCCCCTGAGCTGGTTCCGGTCCGACGGGTGCACGCCTGGCTCTAGGCAAGGCCCGCCGACCTGCTCCGCTCCCAGGGACCCCGCCTGCCTGAGCCCGGCTCCACGTAGCCAGGCCTGGGAGGCGGGCAGGTCCCGAGACCCCATTGTCCCACCCCTGCCCACTCAGACCACTGCCCCTGCAGCTGCAGCTCAGTGCCGCCTGGCCCCCGGGCTCCCAGGCAGAGTCACGGGAGCTCGGCTGTGGGCAGCGGCGGGCAGGGCCGGGCAGCTGATAGTGACTCAGCTGGCAGGAGGGCCAGGCCTGAAGGTGGCATTCTCGGGGGATGTGTCACGAGGAGCCCTCGGGTGCTTTCGAGACCCAGGAGCAAGGCCTGCTGGGAAGGGGGCCGACCCCAGGGTCCCACAGACAGGTGCCTGCCGGGGGATGCCGTCCTCCCACCCCCGTAGGCAGGGTTGAGGGGCCATGTGAGGGGGAGCAGAGCACCCAGAGCCCACGGTCTGGACCCAACTGCACCATTAGACAGCAGACACTGGGCCTGAGCCATCCCGTCCACCCATGGTGCCCATGGGGAGGCGAGGCCCAGGTGAGGGCCCCACCAAGGTCCTGTCCCCAGCCCACTCCTCTCTGAGCTTAGCTGTAGGCACCAACCTCTGGCACCATGTCCAGGCAGGAGCACGGCTGGCAGACCCTTCCCAGGACTCAGCAGGCCCACCATCACCCCTGGGTGATGGGCCTGCCCAAGGCCACTCTTCACAGACACTCAGGGTCAGCAGGGTCTCCTCTGGCTCCCCCCCAGTGCAGTGGAGAGGCGGGCACTGGGGAGGTGCCAACCTTCCACCCCACCCCACCTTCCAGCTCCCAGGCCCAGGTCCATTTTTCCATTTTCAAAATGCTTCCAACTATTAAATATGCATCCCAGCAAAGCAGGCCTTTGGCACCCAGCCTCTGTGGCTTCCAAAAAAAAAAAAGAAAGAAAGAAAAACCAAGGGAAGCCTGGAGGGGCAGGCAAGGGCAGGCAGGGGTGGGCAGAGATGCCCCGAAGGCTCTGACCTCACCCTTGGAGCCCGCAGGGTCTTAGAGTGGGGAGGGGACTCCGGGAGGCAGCCATTCTCACCACATCCACACCCAGCCCCATCTGGGCTCATCATCCCAGCTCCCTGTCCTCAGCCCTCGGCTCTCGGTCTTCTCCCCCAGCCTCAGCCTTTCCCACAGGACCTGCCCTGACACCTTTCGGAGCTTCCTCGTGCCCCCAAAACAGCCCTCCCTCCTGACAGCCTGTACCCTCCACTCTCAACCCCCACCCCACCCCAACCCACCTGGTTAGGCCACTTGCTGCCCCTCAGCTGACACCCTCCCCAGGCCTCTTGTAAGTGCAGCCATCCGCATCAGACAACCCTTCCTCCAGGGAGTCCTCCCTGACTCCTCCACACACCCGAGACTGCACTGACGGCCAAAGCTGATTGAAGCTGACTGACAATGGTGAGTCCCTGCTCCCTGGGCCATGACCTCTCAAGTCCCAGACCCCTTGGAATTCAGGCAGATGGATGGGAGGGTATGGGCCCCCCACATTAGCTCTGAGCACAGGGTCAGCCTCCTCCTGGGCAGAGGGCCAAGCTGAGGAGATCTGGGTTTTTCGCCCCTGAAGTGACGGCAGAGCACCCAGAGGGCCAGTGCCTCACCCCACCTGCCTAGGGGCCTCCTCCCTGGCACTTCCCCACCCCAGGGCTAACCCTAAAACACAGAGCTGGGAGGAGACTGAGGGTCGGAGCCTGAGGAAGGGCTAGGGTGGGCCCCACCACCAGGAGCCTTCCTGGAAGAGGCGGCTCCTCGCTGGGCCCAGGAGCAAAGAGCCTGGGCCCAGGGAGACAAGGCTGCCAGGGCGTTCCTGCCGCAGGCCCACCCACTGAGGTGTGGGAAGGGCTGGTACCTGGGCCAGGATAACCTCTGCTGCCTCCCCCGCACTTCGTGCCCACCCCGGCCAGGGACACTTCGGGACTCTGCCTCACTGCTCCTATGCACAGTGGCCCTGTCTGCAAAGTGCGGACACAGCCCTGCACTGGTGTGGCTGGCACCAAGCCTGAGCCTGGCTGCACAGCTCTGCCTCCCTGCCCCACCTCCGCGGTGGGGCAGCGGTGGGCGCTCCTGTTCACAGACCTAAGCTCCCGCCCACGTCCACTCGCTGCCCAGTCGGGGCCGCAGGGCTGTGCTGAGGCCGCCTGCCCGATTCAGAGGGCGGGGCTTCGCAGTGCCCTCGCGAAGGGCCGCGGTGCTCCCATGGCCACCCAGACCCCCTCTGGCGCTGTGCGCTACACCTGGAGCCTCCCTGGCCCTGGTGGACGTTTCTCAGGGCGGCCGGTGGTCTCAGACCAAGCCAGGGGCTCTCAAGTGTAAGGCAGGGGCCGGGCTGGAGGCCAGGGGTTTCCCTGTCAGCCTACCTGCACAGGCCCCGGTTGTGCCTCTGGAAGGGACCAGTGGTCCCTGGGATAGGAAGGGAGGTGACAGCTGGGGCCCATCACGGGGTGAAGTGGCTGGTGCCCCGCATGGGGGTGGTGCGCCCAGGTGGAGCTCCCTTCCAACACTGGAGTAGGGGAGGGTCACCTGGGGGCACAGTGTGGGGTGGGAGAGGGGTGTGGAGCTGGCCTGGGCAGTGAGGCTGGGTGGATCCCTGCGCGGGCATGTTCTCTGCACGGCCACCAGGGGGCAGCCTCTGCACGCAGGCCTGACAGGACAGCAGGACAGCGGGACAGCGCCGCCACCCCAAGGCCTTGGGCAAGGGTGCAGACAGGCTCTCCAGGGGTCTGGGAGGATGTGTATGGCTGTCTCGGGAGGGCAGGCTTGGACTGGGTGGAAAGACGACGGCATGCGGCCCTTCTGGGCCTGCCAGGAAGGAATTTTGGCTGGAGAAGCCAGGACTGAATCTCCAGGGCCCTTATTGGGAATGCATGCTCCACCTCCTGTGAAGGGGTCAGGAATCTGTGTGTTGGACAAGACCCCTGCTCTGAGGCAGCAGGGGTCCTGCTCCTGCCCCATGGGAGTCACCGACCTTGGCCCCTAAGGGCAGATGGTCTTGTAGGCTGGACACAAGGAGGCAGGGAACTGCCAAAGCCAAGCAGAGAACAAGGGCCTCACGTGTGGACAGGGACCCAGCCCAGACTTCTGAGACGGAGAGAGTGAGGCCAGATGGTGGGTGAGATGGACCTTAGGGCCTGCAGCCTGGGGGGAATCTCAGGCCCCTCCCCTCTCCCTGCCATGTGGTGGATCCCTGAATGTGGGCCAGGGCCAGCCACCGTCAGAGGAGGGAGCTGGGGGCCACTGGCCCACAGTGGCCATCATTCCCCCACTGGCTGTCCAGGGAAAGCCAGGGCACCTTGGCTCCCAACGGGGTGAGGGAGGCCTGAACAGGAGGCCAGCTGGGCCTCAGTGCTCTCCAGGCAAACAGGGAACAGGAGGGATGTGTCCTGGCCGAGGGGCCCCGCCCCTGAGTATCAGCAGCATCGATGTCATCATCGATCTGTTGTCCCCAAGGAGTGGGGTCCAGCCTGTGCCAATGCGGCTTGGCCCCAGCTCCCTAGCCGGCAGCTGGCCAGGTGTCCTGGGCGTGGTCAGGCTGCTGCATCACTGACCTGTATCACTGACCTGTGTCACAGACCCCGTAGCTGGAAGAACTGCACCTGCCCCACCCTGCCCTCATAGATGCTGAGACACCCAGACCCTGGAACCAGATGACGGAGCACCTGGTCCTCACTCTGTGGCCAGAAATACAGAGGGCGGCACACTGCCCTGTGGGCAACTCCCACCTTCCCTCACCCGGCACTGCAGCCTGAGCTCTGACCCCTCCCAGATCCCTCACCAAGCCCCAGACCTCAGGTCCATTCCCGCCACAGCCACCACCTACTCAGTGACCCAGACGCACAGTAGCCGCACGGTGGGCGCAGCCCAACCCAGCCCAGCCCAGCCGTCCCAGACCAAGACCAGCAGCTCTAACTCCACTCATCCCCAGATCTTGTCAGATGGCAAGCCTGGGGCCCACGGCCCTCACACCCCACTCACACGTGCGGCCTTCCCCAAGCGGCCACCTCCACGGACAAGACAACTTCCCAGAGGGTTACAGCAGGGGAACAGTGACAGAGAGGGAGAGACAGACATGGATAGTGAGTGACAGAGAAAGAGGCAGGGAGCGACAGTGAGTGGCAGATATGAATCAGCGACCTGGAGAGACAAAATGAGGGATGGGAGGCTTAGGGACAGGGACAGGTAAAAGGCGATTTGCGCAGGAGGAGGGAGGCAGAGACCCGAGCAGCCCCCAAGGCACACAGACGCGTGTGACACTGCAGGCCGGTCTGCGCCAGGTGCCCCCACCCCGGCGGGCATCGCAGCCCGGCGCATGCCTCTGCACGAAGCCCACCCGCCCCAGGGGAGCGGGCTGCAGGCGGGGAGGACGCGCACCACTGCCGGGGGCTCCGGGCCAGGTGGGCAGCACCATGTGGAAGCAGTCGCACATTGTGGCGGCCGAGCGGTGCGGGCCGGCGGGGGCCCGTCGTGTCCAGTCGCTGGTCCCGTTCCGGCGCGCGGGCGGCTCGGAGGCAGGCCGGCGCCAAGCTGGTCCTCTGCAGCCCCGCGCTGCCGCTGAGGTGCAGCCTCGGACTGCGGACAGAGCCCGCGCCCAGCTACCCAACCACCGCCCGGGCCCCGCCCAGGCCCGCCCACCCCGCATCCGGCCACTGCGGAAAGAGCGCGGGCGGCGCCGCCGGCCTCATTCAGCCTATTGGCTGCCCCGTCCAAGGCCCCACCCCCGAACGGCTGACCTTGCCCCAGACCCGCCTCCACCAGGGAGGGTCTTGCCAGGCCAGGCCCCCTCAGCGCTCTTCGGCCACGCCCCCAAGGTTTGACCACCACGCTGCGCAAGTGCCAGCCGCAGTCAGACCCCGCCCCTAGTTGGCCCGCCCAGCACCACCAACCCGCCCCGGCCCGGGTCAGGAGAGTAGACTTTGGACCCCTACCAGGGGAGAGGTCTCCAGGCTCTGCGCGGAGGCTTTAGGATGCGACCCGCGCCGAGGTCTCAGCTCCTAGTCCGGAGACGGACATCGTTGTCACAGCTGGGTGAGGGCGGCCTAGGGGGCAGCGGGGAAGCAGGCTGTGACTTGTGATCTGACCTCTGACCCCAGTCCGGGGTTGCACCGTTCAGCCCTGGGGTGGGGGCAGGTCCTGGAAGGCTGGGGCAGACTCTCCAAGGCGGGCAGTCCAGGCTACCACCTCAGGAGAGCAGAACAGCGCTCTGGACAGAGTCAACGGAGGAGCGTGTGTGCAGAGGATAAGGATGAGAGACCCGAGGCCAGGTCCCCCGCCGAAAACCCCAGTGGGGCTGGGGGCAGTGGGGGTTGAGGGAGGACCACCCTGGTGCCTGGGGCAACTGCTAAAGGCAGAACCCTCAAGGGCGTGGGGGCTGGACCAGGGTGGTACTGGAGGAGGGATGTTTTGGAAGCTGGCAGAGGGCACTTGGTGAGAGCTGGGGCAGCTGAGTCTGGGGGAGTGGGCGGGCAGGGGGCAGGCCTGGGATAGTTCTGTTTCCAGCGAAACAGAGCATCAGCAGAGGCTCTGCCTGGTGTAAGGGCACCTTGCAGGTGCCAGTCCTGCTGGGGCAGGGGTGGAGAGCCTGAGCCAGAGTGGACCCAGGGGAGCACAGCCACCCGCCAGGAGGGCCACTCCTTAGGGCTGCCAGGGAATGGGGTGGGGATGGACAAATGGGCACACACAGACTCAGTAGGCTTGAAGCACACAGAGATACACACAGACTCACACTCACCCCGACACACAAATACAGGTCTACTCGGACATGTCCCCTTGCACCCTGCAACAGGCACACACCTGCTGGGACACGTGCACGTGTGCACCACACAGGTGCTCGCCATCCTGGGCACCCCAGACACACTGGGCCAGCGGGGCCCAGGCCAGCCTGCGGCTGGATGACTCATGCTCCGTGGTTCCCGTTAGCCAGCTGCAGCCAGGCAGCCTTCCAGCAGCCGGTCAGACAGACACACACGTCACTGCCGGGAACAGGCCCTGGCCGCCTCCCGTGTCTCAGGCCTGTGGTGTGATACAGCACAGTCCTGCCCTTCAGTGGGGGGACATGGGCACGGTTCTCACCCTTCCTGCCCTGGTGTCTTCTCTTGAGCAGGCAGCAAGCCCTGGGGCTGGAAGCCCTGCTCTCAGCTCTCTTCCAGGAGGCCTGCTTCCTGGGGGGCCTGCCATGCTCTGCCCATCTAGGGGTCAAGTCCAGCCTCTGCTCCGGCTGGTCACTGGTCTCAGCCTGCCCCTCTGGCCGTGGGGCCTGGGGACATGGGCGGTCTCAGGAGACCTTAAGCTCAGCCCTGTGTCCCCTGCCCCACTCAGCCTGTGACCTTGGAGAAGTTGTGGGGACACTAGGCCCCCACCCAAATGAAGCGGCCTCATTCCCAGTGACATAGTGACATCTCCTGACTGTTGAGCATGATGCACAGGAGCCTGTGATGGCTGTACCCCACTCTGTGGGGAGGGGGTGCAGCCCTGGCTGCGGAGGCTCAGGGCCACCCCGCCCAAGCACGGGCAGGGAGGAGGGCCTCACATGGCCACTGATTGGGTTTTGAGCCACGTGCTGCTGGCCCCTGTGCCATCAGCAGTCCCTGGGACCCCTGGCCACCCAGTGCCTGTAGGAGGCTGGAGCAGGGGCCCTCCATGGGACCGCTTCCACACTTGGCCTTGGCGAGGGCTCGGCAGACTGGCCACCCCGCTGGGGCCTTGCTCACTCTGCAGCTGAGGAGTTGGCTCAGCACTGGCTCAAGCTTGGGGTGGGCAGGGACCCCCACCCAGGAGCTGTCCCTTCCCTTCTCCTGCCGGCTCTGAGGCAGGGACTTGCATAGCTGCTGTGCTCACCCCCAATACCCCACGTACCCCCTGGTGCCCCATGGACCAGTTTTATCTCTGGAGGGCTCTGAGCCCACAGGCACTGTGTCCCACTGCATGCCCAGAAGTCAGCTCTTGCCCCCAGGCCAGCCAAACAGGGATCTGCTTCCTCCTGCTGGACCTCTCCTCCTCCCCCACTCTCACCTGCAGGGGCCTGGCAGCCCCAGCCTGGCCCCAGGATCACAGGCCCTGCAGGAGAAAGCGGCTGGGGCAGGACCTAGAAGCCCATCTGTGCCCCCTGCCTGTCCTGACCCCCAGCCGAGGCCTGGCCTTGTGCCTGCCACAGAGCCCTGTGCTGCCAGGAGCTGCTGTCACCATGCCCAGCTCCAGCCCTTTCCTGACGTCCCCCTCTGGGGACAGATGCCCTACTTCAGAAGACTCCAGTATCTGGGCACGGCTCAGGAATTGCTGTTGCCCCAGGGCACAGAGACAAGGGCCCAGTTCACAGCCAGCCTCGCACACACAAGGCCCCACACCAGCCCTGGGTACCACTCATGGGGTGCGGGCTGCAGGGGTTCAGCAGTGCTCTCTCCACCTGACAGAGAGGCTGATCACCTCCCCAGGTGATCACCATGCCAGGGACTCTGGGGACCGCATGCGGTCCTGGCCCTCACCCACTGGCCCAAGCTCCAGGCTTGCTTGCAGCCTCCCCAGGCTGGGAGGCAGGAGCCGGGGCTGCCAGCTGTGTTTCTGCAGCCCTGGCTCTTGGGCAGGGGCCCCACCCTGCCCCCACTGCCAGGACGGGGTTCACCACCTCTCCAGGCAGCACTGATGCCCAGAGCATCAATGATTGATGTTTCTTTGCAGCCGACGCAGCAGCATAAGCAAAAATAGCTCCTGCTGTTGTCCCTGCCCTAGCCCAGCCCAGCCAGAGAGGCACAATGGCGCGGGCGGGGCACCTGGACCCCCTCAGCTGCCATGTGCCTCCCACCCAGCCCTTTGCATGTAAAGGTCGGGGAAAGTTCTGGGGCTGTTGCCCCCCCCACCTCCCTCTCCCCTAAGCTGAATGCCCACTCCTTACATGGGGAAAGGCGCCTTCCTCCACCTACCCCAAGGACCAGGGTCTGAGGGCCCCACGGGAGCAGGACACCCAGTGCTCTCTGGGGCAGGGACCCCTCCCCACCACGCACCAGGGATGCTGTGGGGCCCCTTCCTCCTGAGGCTGGGACACCAAAGGCTTGACTCCACAGCTGACCCCCACCCCACTCAGCAGGGCTGGGGCTCAGGTGGAGCGAGGCATCCCCCCCAAGGAGGGCCTGGGAGGGCTCCATGGCCTTTCTCCTGACCACACTGTACCCACACCCTCTGTGGCCCTTTGGGGGGTTGTGGCTTGTGTCCCTGTACCTCAACTTTAATGGGAACCTGCCCCTCTGCCCAATCTCCCCCACCTGATGAGGGAGATTTTAACCCTGAACCCCTGCTTGCGCGGCCCACCCGCATGGAGGCCTGGCCTTCAGCTGGTACCCCATGTTGTGCCCAGTCTGCCTATCTGGATGCTGACCTGAGGAAACAGGGGCCACCTATCAGCTATCTGGGCTGCGGTCAGCACTGGGCACCCAATGTCGGGGTCACCTCTGCTGCCTCCACTAAGAGCACCTCCTCAGCGGGGTCGCCAGTGTATGAGTGTCCTGTGGCCCCTGTGACAAATAACCACACATGCAGTGGCTCAACTCCCCACATATTCATGCTGTTACAGTTCTGGGTCGGGATGAGGGCTCTGTTCCTTCTGGGGTTTCCGCGGAGGTCTGTGTCCTCGCCTTTACCAGCTCTTCGAGGCCATGGGCATTCCTTGGCTCCTGGCCCACATCCACTCTTCCCACCCTCTCTCAGACAATGACCCTCTGCCTCCCTGTGTTTTTTAAATTAAGTTTATTGGGGTGACATTGGTTAGTACAATTATACAGGTTTCAGGTGTACAGTTCTTTCACACGCTGTGTGCTGTGTTGTGTGTCCACCACCCCAAGTCAAGCCTCCTTCCACCACCACTTAGCCGCCCTGTACCCTTGTCTACCTCCCCCCACCTCCCTCTCATAAGGGCCCTGGTGCTCCCACTGGGCTCCACAGCACAACCAGGGACCATGCCCCCATCTCCGGAGTCTTCTCTTAATCCCGTCTGGGAAGGCCTCTTTACCTTGCAAGGTCCCGTGTTCACAGGTCCTGGGGTGGGGGTGGGGGACTTGCCTGGGATGCCAGGGGCTGCTGGGTGCCTGGTCATGCCACCCTGCACCCCAAGGCTCACAGCGCTCACTCCCCAGAGGCCCAGCCTGGGCGTGAGGGACTTCAGGAGAGCTGGCTCCAGCCTCAGCAGCACTTCTCGCCCAGGCCTTTAGGCCTGGGCCTCAACTTCCCTGCCTGCACGTGAGGACAACATTTCTCCTACCCGTTCCAGCGCCCTGGACAGTGAGGAAGGTGAGGACAGTGGACGACAGGTCCCAGCAATGGGTAGGCGGCAGAACCAGCCGGGGCCGATCACCCTGTCCCTGGGTGACATCGAGCAGGAGCCGCGTCTGGCCACTCTCTGGCAGGGTCAGGCCACTGTCTGCCCGGTGCTGGGCGGTCTGACCGCGTCGCGCGCACACTGCAGTGCTGGCTGCTGTGCCCGCGCGAAGCAGGGGCGGGGCAGAAGGCTGCGGTCCGGGGTTCAGAGAATGATGAGGCCATTTTTTTTATTAATATTTTCAGCAGCTTGGCTGAGAAGGGCCAGGGAGAGAGTGGGTGATTCATGCAGATAGGACTGGGCCCAGGAAGAGCCCACCGAGGTCCGGTGTGGGGTGGAGAGAGCAACGTGGGTGCGCAGGTAGACTCGGGGCGAGGGCCAGACGGCCGCGTCTGGGAGGCTGGAGCCCCTCCGCAAGGCAGATTTCGGAGGACTGCGTGGGGGGGGATAGGTGAGAAGCCTGGATTGCCTGGGAGGGGGCAGGCCGGAGGGCGACGCTGGCCCCCTGGTGGCCACTTGCCCGGGGGTGGTGGCAGCAGGACGTGCTGGTGACCTGGTAGAATCCGGGCGCCACTGCGGGCCCGAGGCCGGGTGGCGCCGCTTCTCCGCCCTCAGGCAGCGAACACCCACCGCCCTCCCGTTGGGAAGGACTAAGTCGGGGTGTCGGCAAGACAGACGGCCGCCGTGTCCCCGGAGCCTGCGGAGAAGACATCACACAGCTATACCGACCGCCCCGTGGGCCGCGTGGGCTACGGGGGCAGACCTCGCACAGCAGAGCGGGAGCCTCGGTCCCCACAGCGCCTGCGCCAAACTCCGCAGGCGCAGCGTATGGGGCCTGGCGCTGCCCCGCCCTACGCAGCGCCGGAGCGTGACGTCACGGGGCGGTGCTGGATGTGCGGCTGGTGCGCGTCGTTGCCGGGCAACCGGCCGGAGCCGGGCGCTGGCAGGGAGAGCTGCTGGCGGCGCTGGCGTGCGGAGGGGAGATGCGGCTAAGGTGGGTGCAGGTCGTGGCCCGCCCCTCGGGAGCCGCGTACCGGGCCCACCGGGGCCTCAGTCGCCGACCCCCACCTCCGGCTGTCTTCCGGCCAGCCCAGCCAAAAAACCATTTGAACCCCGACCCCACTCTCGGGGACTCTGTGCGCCGCCCTCTCTGGGCACCGGGCTGGACTAGGCCTGTCCGACTCCTGCCAACACGGCCCGGACCGTCCCCGCAACATCTGGTTGTCCCTGGGACACGCCCCTGTGCCGTGCAGTCTCAGGAGGAAGCCGGTCAGTGGCTCCGGTCCCTTTCCCCCGGTGCCAGGCTGTGTACGTTGTTTATGTCCGTTGCACAGCGACACTGGACCCACGCCAGGCCATCCACACTCCCAAGAAAGCCACTATCAGCTCCAGGGTAGTGGGCGAGCAGGCGGCCCCTGAGGCCCGGTCCAGTCCTGAGCCGTCTCAGCAGACGCTTCAAGTCTCCTGAGCGTCCTCCCAGGAACACCAGTATGCAAGGCCCGTGGGAGCTGGGGCAAGAGCCTGGTTAAATGGCCCCTCTAAGTGGGTCTCCGGGTGACCTCACAGGGGAAACAGGCGAGGTCTCCCTCCACCAGGCCTCCGAAGACAGCGGTGCAAGCAACGCCCCTGGGGGGCAGAGTGGTGCGCCTGTGCAGTGGGTGAGGACCGGCTGCCACCTTCCCCCATCCGATGGGGAAGCCTGGATGTCTGGGTTCAGTAGGGTTTCTCCACCTTCACCACCTGTGGTCTGGACCCACGGGAACACCGCGGTGCCTGGGGGCGGTTTTGATATAGGGAAATGACTTAAACCCAGTAGGCCAGAGCACAGGATCCCCCTCCCCTGGTCTAAACAGCAAGGCCAGCCAGCAAGCCAGCCAGGAGATAAGGTGCTAATGGTCCGGCCAGAGTCAGTCAAAACATAGAGTGCTGACTAACCAAATGAAGAAAGCTGAATTAACCCCTGCATTCCTCTGCATTCCGCTTCTGTATCTCGCTTCTGCCACGTAGCCACGTAGAGATAAAGTGTATAAACCCTGTAACCCCTTTGTTCAGGGCCCAGAATTTGGAGTTGGACTCCTCTGGGACCACCCGTGAGTAAAGGATCATGCTCTTGAACCCCTCCGGTGTCTGGTCGTTTTGATTTTCTGTAACAGTGTGAAGGCTTTGGAGAATCTTCAGCCAAGTCTGTGCAGTTCCCTCCACCCTTTGAGCTCGTGGAGAGGCCCACAGCACCTGAGCAGCTGAGAGCAGCTTCTGCCGAGGAGCATCATGGCTCCCACCAGCCTCAGCAGGGTGGACCCTGGGCATCTGGACCGCCAGCATCCCCCCTCCCAAGGTATTTCTGAAGTGTGTAGGAAGGCCGCAGACCTCAGGCTGTGGTGGGCTGGCCAGGGTGGGGTCTGCTTCTCTCTGGCCTCTGTCCCCCCCATCCTCTGGCCAGGGAAGAAGTCAGCCCTCCTCCCGGCTCTGGCCACACGTACCAGGCTGTGCTCTCCTGGCCCCAGTTCAGGGCAAAGCCTCAGCAGGAACCCCACTTCAGTCTGTGTGTGGAGGTGGGCCTGGCCCCGACCCCTGGCTCTGCTGCCGTGATGACACCACCTGTGTTTGCCTGTTCCCGGACTGCCATCTCTTTCCAAACAGGCCACCCCAAGCACCACCAGAACAAAGAGGGAAAGGGGGAAGGGAGCAGAGAGAAAGGTTGGCTGGTTGTAGGGATGGACGGTGGGGGCTCTAAGCCAGTCAGTGTTCCCCCGGCCTCTGCCAATGTCCATTCTGCATGGTCAGCTCTGCACTCGTGCTGCAGGTTTTGAAAACAGGACTTGCCTTCCAACTCAACCAGCAATTTGAGCATAACACGAACTCTGCAAGAATGACCAGGGGAGGGCAGAAGGGGCACCCCGCGGTGCTTGGGAACACGCAGGCTCTCTCAGTCTCCCTCCCCCGCGGCCGCTGGCACTGGCTGAGAACCGCCCTGTGCATTGTGTGGGTGGATTTCACAGCCAGGTCACACCTGGGAGACGTGGCAACTCCACTCATCAGCGACTTTTAGGGATGAGTGTGCTGTGTGGTGGTATTGGTGTCACTAGTCATTTACAAATTTCATTTGTAGCGAAGTTAAGTGTTTGGAACACGACGACATTCCATGTGTGTTTCTCCCAATTTAGGTATGCTTGTCTTTTCTTTTTCAGCCCATCCTCAGCTGTGGGAATATTTTGAGCTTTGCTTTTCAGGAAGCACCAGTCCAGCAGGTGACCGAAGACATCTCTGCCTTAGGCCAGTTTCTAGAGAGGAGCGATGGACACAAGCCAGGCCTGGGGTCTGCACGTACATGGTGGTGAGGAGCTGGGGCTAGGACGGCTCCCCATTCACACTTTGGGTTGACAAAACGGACACGTGAGGCTTTTTGTTTTTACTTTTGGAGAGAGCTTTGTCTCTCCCAAGGCCCCTGCAGAGAACCAGGTGGCCTGGGGCAATGTTTTGGCCCAGGCCGCTCCTCGGGAGCCACGTCCAGCCCCCAGAGCCCCTTCAAGCCCCCTGGAGCAAAGTGGGCTGGGGGCGCCAGCTCCTTGGGTCTCAGTGGGAGTGCTGGGAGTGCGGGGGAGACGGGTGGCCTGGGCAGTGATCTTGGGACGGAGAAAACACCCCCATGCCTGGAGGGACATTCTCAGCCCACAGGGCCAGACAGCCTGTGTCTCCCGGGGCAGGCACCCAGGGGACGTCCCAAACCTGGCTGTGTGGACGGCTGCTTTCTGAGACAGCCTTGCACCGAGCACTGGGAGCGGACTGCGTGACAGGGAGGAGGGCAGGTCTGGGTGAGCAGCTTTCCTGGTCCCTCCACACTCTGAGGCTTGGTCAGGGAGCTCTGCAGACAGGCCCTTCTGGGCTGGCCAGCACCCAGCCTAGGGCACTCCTGGCAAAGGTCTGGGGCCTGAGGCCTGAGGCCTGGAGCCCAGAGGATGCGAGAAGCATTGCCTCTGTGGCCAGTGAGCCCTCTGGATGAGCTGCTTCCCCTGGTGTGGCCCAGGCCAGCAGGCGGGCAGAGGGGCCTTTGGCGGCAGTGTGACAAGGCAGGGCTGGACAGTGTGGGGAGGCGGAAGGTCCACGTTACTTCCAGGTACTAAAGCCGGTGACTGGGACGTGATCCAGGCACTTGGCGCTGTATCTCCTCCTGCAGTTGCATGCCTCCCCGTCCCTCTCAGGGTGGCCTGGTGACAGTGGGTGGCACGTAGACATCCTCTGTTCCCTCTGCCGAGTGTGCATCCCGACCGCGTCAGGGCGGCCTTCGTGGCACCATCGAGGGTCCAGGTACGTGGGGCTTTTGCCCCTCGGAGGGGTCGTCTGGTTATGAAAATGAGCCTTTTGGTGCCAGGGACGTGCTCAAGGAGGGAACAGGGCCGGGGAGGAGCAGGATGTGCTAGGGTTCTGCAGGGCAGTGGCTGTCCCTGGGGCAAGTGGGTGTGTAGCGGGACAGCTGGGCCCCTGCCTGGAAGAAGGCTGTTTGCAGGACCCTAAATGGTCAGGCGCCCTTTTCTGCTTGTGTTCTGAAGGCTTTTGAGGTTGCCTTTAAACTCATGCATCCTTTCCAGTTCTGAACCTAGAATGTTCTGGAGAGTTCCTCAGGATGCAGACAGCAATGTCCACTCCTTGATGACTCTGGAGCGGGCCCTGCTGCCAGGAAAACCTCTCCCCAGTTCTCAGAGTAGATGCTGCCCAGAGGCTGAAGTGATCTTGGTGCAGAGGGGCTCCAGGGGGTATGGGTGGGATCCATAGGGATAGGGCCAGCCACCTGCAGCCACAGCCCACCTTGGAGAGCCATCCGCCTGGGAGACGGCGGGCTGGTCTGCAGGGGGCACATCTGCCCCAGGAATGCTGAGGCACAGCCTTTCCCATGCGGCAAGGCCACTGCTCTCAGAAGGGTGGGCGGTGAGGCCAGGCAGCCGTGGGTGCCTGCCCCGTGCAGCCCTGGGCACTAGCGAAGGAAGGACGTGGCTGGTTGAAGCAACACCCTATGGGCAAGGAGCGGGGCGTGGGGAGACCTGGCTGACAGTGTCTGGCTCACACAGACTGTGCTGAGTCCAGCAATCAAAGGGCAAAGGCCTTGTCCTGGCTGGTGTAGCTCAGTGGATTGAGCACAGGCTGTGAAGCAAAGGGTCGCTGGTTTGATTCCCAGTCAGGGCACATGCCTGGGTTGCAGGCCAGGTCCCCAACAGGAGACACATGAGAGGCAACCACACATTGATGTTTCTCTCCCACTCCTTCTCCTTCCTGTACCCTCTCTCTAAAAATAAATAAATAAAACATAAAAAAAAAAAGGCAAAGGCCTTTCCCCCATTTAAGTGTTGAAAACGTTCCCGCACACGGAAAACCCAGAAGGGGCTGACAACGCACGCGGACAGGGTAGCTGTGTTGGCTGAGGGGCCACACTGGGCCAGAGGGAGCTGGAGAGGCCTGATGAGGGGCGCCTGGCTGTGTCTTGGCCCAGGAAAACAGGACAGGAGGGAGGGAGGGGAGGCAGCCTGACCAGGAGGCTGAGGGGGACAGCTCTGGCCTGGGGGTGGTCAAAGGGCTCAGGGCCCCACGGCGCTGTAGGGACTGGGCCCCATGAGCTCGTGAGCCTGTGGTGGCCAAGCACTTTGAGAGCCAGGAGCAGACTGCCCTCCCCCTGCCGGGGTGGGAGGGCTGGGAAGGGCAACAGGGCCAGGGGCGTGTTCTGGAAGGTTCCAAGCTCAAAGAGTCCAAAAAGGTCCAGGTGTGAGGTTTCCATCTGTCCCAGTGCAGAGCCCTGAGCCAGACCCAGGGCTGGGGGCGGGGCCGGGGAGTGCCTGCTGGCTGCCTGGGTCTCCGTGTCTGGGTTGCTTGCTTTTCCCTTTATTAAAATGCATTCCCACTGTCAAGGGCTGAGGGTCTCTGGGGACAGGTGTGTCCTGCCTTCCCCCACACCTAGGTCCAACCCGGGGTGCCTCTCTCGCCCCTCCCAGCAGACCCCCATTCAGCCCAGCGCCAGAATCCGAGTGCTGCCCCACCCAGCGCCACCCCTGCAAGCAGCACTTTCAGTGACCTGTAACCTCCAGCCACCAAGACAGGAGTCTCAGCGTCCCCCTCCCTCCCTGTCCAGGCAGAGCCCAGTCTGAGGCCTGGCCGGTCAGCTCCAGGAGGGGGCTTCTGACCTGGGAGGGGCCTGCACACCAAGTGTCCAGCGGTCGCATAGGCAGTCTTTCTCCCGCACCGTGTCAGGCCCAATCGGCCACAAAGCCTCATTTTACAATAGTCCAGAGCCGAGAACAAAGAAACCTAAGTAACAGAGCTAAGCAAGGGAAGAGGCCTGCGGCCACTCAGCCCGTGGGGCGTAGGCGAGCCTGGAGTGGCCGTGTGTGAAGACACATGCAGACCAGAGTCTTGAGGACCGTTCTCCGGCGCTGCGTAGACGGCTGAGGTCAGCAGGGGCAGCTGGAGGGAACCCCCAGGTAGAAGGCCACGGGGAGCATGCTGCTCTGGACCCCATGGCAGGACCACCGCACACCCACCCGACCCCAACCTGGAGCAGCACATGCGTGTCCCTGCCGGGGGAGGGGACACGGCTGCAGGGGACGCCTTTGGGGTTTTTTTCCCCCAAATAATTCAAAACTACAAACAAAATCACACAAGGAGAAGGCTGAGTTAGAAGAGAATTACAGAAAGTTAACACCAATGAATTTCAGACTCCCGTGAAAAATACTCGAGTTACTTCCTGACCTGTCTCCTCACTGTTTCCCGTTGGTCTTGAAGGCCAGCGTTCATCAGCCTCCCCGCCCCCCCATGACAGTCATTTGTCTCTCCCGCCACCCAGATCCGGCAGCGAGAGCATCACAGATCCTCAGAATTGGCAGCCGCCCTGCCAGGCCGTGAACCCCCGGAATTTCCTTTCCCGGCTGTGGGCTTCATCCACCCAAGCCCCATGTCCCCTCCCTCCCCACTGACAGCCTGGGGGGCAGGCAGACCCCAAGTCCTTCCCAGCCAAGAACCGGCAGCTGCGCAGTCGTGCTGGGAAGCCGACAGAGGGGTGACGTGCTGTGCCTTGGCCCCCAGGGCCCAACGCTGTGCACAGCCTCGCTCACACACGAGACCGCCAGGCACAGCGGCCCTACTGGGAACCCTCAGCCATATGCTCACAGGAGCCCAGAGGGCCTGCGTCCTGTCCTACCCAGTTCTGTCCCATCCTGGCAGCTGGCCACGGGCCCGTTCCCCCCCTGGAGAACCATTCCCACCATCAGGGCCCTGAGCTGAGCTGGAGAGCTGGGAATGGAGCAGGAGAGCAGAGGGAGGGAGAGGCTCCTGCCAGGGCCGGACAGTGCCCTGCAGTCAGCTATGTCCGCCGAGCGGGGCCCAGGCCTGCCCAGCCCTGCCTGCCCGTTCTCCACATGCTTTATACCTGGAGGCTGGCCAGTCGGCTCCACGGCCACCCAAAACTGAATGAGGGTTTGAAACACAAAATGCATAGAGGACACAAAATACTGACTTGTTTACTGCTTCTAAGACCCGTGTTCCTCAACCTGTCTTGCACTAGAAGGGCAATTCCAAAATCTGAAGGGAGGAAACATGGGTGCTGAGAGCCACACCCTGCCCTGCATGTCCCTTGCAGTCCCCTCACGAGTCCTGCCAGGCCCCACCACCCAGCCTCCAACCAGTGCCTCCCAGAGGCCGACTCCAGGGGTGCGCCCCTGTTCCTTGGGTCCCCGTTTGGCCCCCACTGGCTGCCTTCCCAGCTGCACAAAGGCCTGAGCAGAACCAGGAAAAGGTCCCTCAAGGACGGCGTGGTAGACAAGCGACACTGTTCCCTGTCGTGCTGAACGGTTTTTAATGACGTGAGGGGCACATGTGCAAAGGAAAGAGCCTTCTCTGGCAACAGGGCGGGAGGGAGGACAGGGAAAACGGGAGACACGCAGGGAGAGCGGCCTCCCAGGCGAGCTGGAGATGAGGACGACGAGGTGCTGGCATCCGGCATCCACGCAGAGTCACCAGGGCCAGGCGCCCCCCAACCCCACCATCAGTCCCCCTCGTGGTTGAGGGGCCGCCAGCGCACGTGTCCCCACCTCGTGCACCCCAGCACCTTCACTGAGGCCGGTGCGGGCTGGTCCTCGGGGTACCAGACAGGTTCTGACCTCTGCCCAGGGACGCTCACACATAAATAGCCATAAATTAATCCCTAACCAGCTACGCTTCACACCACCAGGGACAAAGGCCGGCGAGGCACCCACAGCAGGTCCAGTCACCACTCCGGACACACACCGCCCTGACTGTCACAGACACGATGCGCCTTGGCTCACAGTGAGAGGTCAGCGTGCACATGCCACTCGGGGCACGGCCATCGTGAGGAAGAGCAAACCTTACACAATCAGACACGCCAACTGCCAGTGTTCAGGTGATAAATGTTTCTAATTAGCAGCAGAGGATGTTTATAGAAAAAATATACTCTTAAGAAAATAGCTGAAAAAGTCTAAAGAGATAAAAGTATAAAAAGTTTAAAAATATATCTTAAGCCAAAATATTGCCCAACACATATAAAACTTAATTTTTTAAAAATGCACCTATCTAACGCTGGCGGAGGCTCAGGCAGCCGGCGGCCCGTCCTCCTCGCGCTATGGGGCTCGGGGCAGTGGGGTCCCCGCCGGCCCCAGGATGACCAGGCTGCAGGAAGTGGCTCTGTTCCCGCACGTTCTTATAATCACCAGGTGGCAGGGATGGTCCAGGGGCCGGATGGCACTCGGGGACAGCTGTGCCCCATGGCCTGCGCAGCAGGCTCAGGTCTCCACCAGGATCTCCACCACGTGGTCCAGCTCGCCCAGGTCCCGCTTGCAGCTGGTGCCAGGGGGTGGGGCACCCGCGGGGGCCAAGGCCTGGAGCCCCTCCCCGGGGCCTGACTTGCCGCCCACCATGCCCGTCAGCACGGCGTCCAGGTCGTAGTAGGGGCCATCCGCATCCGCAAACAGCCCTTCCACTGGGCTGGGGGCTCTGCTCTCCAGGGTCTCGAATATCTGACCCAGAGACTTTGGAAAGCCCCCTCGGTGTACGTGGGAGCCGTCCGCCTCCCAGATGCAGCTCTGTGCGCTCCCGGGAGCTGGCACGCCCAGGGCCCCGGGCAGCTCCGAGGGCAGCTCCGGCGCGGGGCGCTGCCCCTGCTGCTCCCAGGCTGCACGGCACAGGATTTCCGTGGAGACCAGGCTGTCTAGCGGCCCCCGCCCCGCCACTGGGGGCGCCGGGAGCCGCCAGGCCCCATCCTGGGTCATCTCTTCCTGAATCTGCCGGACCGTGTTGGCGATGAGGACCGAGCGGCAGAGGTTGGGCTCAACCAGCGTGTGGCACAGCTGCAGCTTGACCAGGGACATGTCCAGGAGCGACTGCCGCTGCAGGCTGTAGGAGGGCTCAGCTGGGGCACCCTCCACGTCCTCCTCGCCGTCCCAGCACTTCCTCTTCAACCCTCGGGCGAACATCATGTCCTGCGGAGGCGGAGGAAGACACGCTGTAGCACTGTCCGAGGCCCTTGCAGACCCGCCCCAGGCCCCGGAGAAGCGGAAGGATGTGGGTCTTTCGTTCACGCACAGCCCCTCAGGCTGAAAGTGGGCGCCAACCACACCCGCCTCTAACGGAGCACAAGGCCTCCATCGGGAAAGACAAGTGGACTGCAAAGGGGAGGAAGAGGTTTGGAGCTGGGCCGAGAACCTTCATCACAGCCCCTGGCCTCGTGCCAGAGGGGGAGGGTTTGGGAAGCAAAGCGACCACGAGCCCAGCAGGGCCAGGGGCCACCCTGCCACATCATGCTGTAAGAACCCCTGACAGATGGGTTGCAGGTCCTGGATGCTCAGGGCTGCCCACCGACCTGCTTGGAGAAGCAGAGACAGGAGGACCTGCACCCCGAGCGCCCCTCAGCTGAGGGGCGGGGTCTCCGGGCCAAGGAGGCCCTTTCTAGGAAGGCCAGGCCTCCTGGCTGCACTGTTGCTCCCTTCTGAGGTGTGTAAAATAGCTAAACGTTTTTGTTTCAAATAAGTCATTCAAGGTATTCATAAAGAGGGTTAGAATCTTTAATACTCGAGTTTTTGCATTTTTGTGTTTCCGTTGTAAAAACACCGATCCTGTGGCCCCCGTGGACGGTGGTGGAGGGGGCAGGGCAGGCGGCCCTCAGTGAAGGGGAGACTGGCGGGGGCCCTGCCTCCCCCAGGAGCCTCAAGCCCACCCACCCATCCCCCACAGCCTCAGACAGAAAAAGGCTCACCTCCCATGTATGTAACATTGTCAAACACTAAGGGGCCTTGGGATTTTCTCCCCAGGAATGAAAACCAACGTGCATGCAAAACCCTGTACCAGCTGCGCTAGAAGCCTGCCCCACCCCCACCCCCTGGGGCCAGTGCCCCGGGGGTCTGCATGGCCCTCAGGGGAACCGCGGTGCACACCGACCCCATCGCTGGGACCCTCCCTGTGGGCGAGGTGGGCTAGGCCTGGACAGGACTCCATGGCAGGGGCCAAGCTAAGGGCACAGAACCTCCCGCGGGCACGCCACGCACATGCCATGTGACTCAGCGCGGTGGCCAGCGTGGGAAGGGTGACCTTCTGGATATTTCTTTGCGACTTCCTGTGGATCAATAATTATTCCAAAGTAAAAAATTAAAAAAGCTGACCGCAGTTTCTTCCCCTACAAGACGAACTTCCCCAGAACCACAGGCGAGTCTAACCCCCCGCCACCTCTGCCCCTACGCCCCGCACACCAGCGCAGACTGCCCGTCCAGAAGCAAGTGCTGCCACCAAAGCACACAAAAATGTTCCAACCGCTTCCGGCAACAGAGGCTCAAGGCTTCTGCCTTAGCAAATTCGACCCTTACAGCACTGCCCAGGGCCGGGTGCGCAAAGCCGGATTCCGGTCGAGACAGCGAGCAGCAGAGCTGACGCCTGTCACTGACGATCCCTGGCACGATCCTGCACACGAACAACTGTGACCCCACGCCTCCGCTCTGAGAGGGTGAGACTGGGTTGGCCCGTAGAAAGCCATCCTGTGTCGCGGAGAACAGCGAAGTTCCAAGGGTTCCACAGCGAGTCTCTGCTCCTCTTTCGCTGTGAGTGGCGTTTCCAGCAAAACCTAAGACTGCAGCTCCGCCCAACAACCGATTTCACCCAGGGGCCCGACCACACTCACTGCAACAGCCTTAGTCCCTTGCTGTCCAGCAGATCCAAGGGTCTCCGCAGACCAGGGAGCCACGAGGGGCTGGCAGGGCAGCCAGGGGGCTGCACGCCGGGGCAGCAGCCCGGAAGCCAACCACTGCCCCTACAGCAACCACACACCCCCACGTCCACCAGGACCCGCCAGGGAAAGCCAGACGTCCCCCAGCGCTCCCCTCCCCCACCCAGTCTGGCCCAACAGGTGTGGGGACCCCTGGGCAGTCCCCAGCAAGTTGCCTGCCCTTCCTCCACCCTTGCTGTGACCCCAGGAAGGGGATCAGAAAGTGCGCCTCATCTCCCAGGCTCCACCTGCACCGGCTCCAAGCACCTTCTGGTCTGTGGCACTGGCCTCACCGCAGGGTCTGCTCTTTGTTGACCACTGCCCTTGTCGGGGACGCGTCCCGGTGCCGGCAGTTGCTCATTTCTCCCAACACACAAACGTAGTCCCAGGACCCTCACTCAGGGTGCTCCACCGCTCACCCCCTCCCCTGCCACAGGGGCAGGGGCTGAGTTGGGCCCCCCCGGAGTCCCAGCACTGGCCCCTGGAGCCCCTCCCCGGGGAGAGGGAGGCAAGACAGGCAGGCACGCGGTGAACACAATCTGACCGCTGCAGGGGAAGGCGGACCGCTCACCTCCGTCAGGTTCTTCTGCACCGAACGCCCTTTAGGATTGTCCCAGCACCACAGGTGCCCCCCACGTGCTCCCACAGCCCCTCCCCAGAGCTCCAGGGGCCTCTCCCATCCACGGGTTCCCCACCAGAGGGCGTGGGTAAATGGTGCTCCATTTGACCCTGCAGCCAACTAGATGCCACCACTAGATGGACCACGTGACTAACCTGAAAACGTGCTCAGTAAAAAAGCAAGAACAAATGCAGGTGCCACCCCAGTGAGGCAGAGAGCAGGCTGGGCGACCCCACTCGGCCCCAGGAGCTGTGCGCCAGCATCTGTGCAGCTCGGGGCCCCACACGGCGCCGAGGAACAGGGACTTGGGTGGAGCCTGCCTTCCCCTAGCACCCGCAGACCCGGCCCCACCTCCCACCGGGGCTCCAGGCGGGTCTCGGGACGAGGGCATGCTCCCCCACGCTCAGCAGCTGCCTGGCTGTCAAGTCAGCAAGAAAGTGCCACCGACCGACGACTGAGCCTGTCCAAGCCCATGACCGGTCACCAGAGCCCACCTTCTGGTAACAGGGTCAGGCTGAGCCCAGAAGGGGGCCAGTGAGGACCGCTCTCCTCACACACCTGTGTCTGGGGAATCGGCAGGTGCCAGCGCAGAGCCCTCGCCGGGCTCCACACCCGTCCGGAAGGGGGTGTCCGGGCCCCTCGCCCGAGGCCGGCCGCCTGCAGAGCCCCAGCTGGCGGAGAGTTACGAACACACAATGTTAGGCATCGCCCACCTCCATTTTCCCCGATGGCGCTGGCCAGGTCTTGCTGCACATCCAGTAAATGCCAGATTCCTCCTTGGAACCTCCCTGGCCACCAGCACTGCCCTTAGGCAACCTCCAGATCACGCGCTGACCAGTCAGAGAAAAAGGAGGAGGGGCTGAGCTCACCGCGGGGCGGAGCCACTGGCACCCCGCGGGCTCACGCAGAGCGCCTCCCACGCCGAGCGCACTCAGGCCCACCACACGACCCCGCAGGGGTGAGGCTGGAGGAAGTGCAGACCCCCAGATTCGGAGCAGTAGGACGGGGCGGGCCCCACCAGGCACCCTGTGAGCCTTGGGTTTTTAAGGCAACTCAACATTCCCCGTTTGTCACATGATCGGGTCTGCCGTGAAATACGTCATCGGTCCTCAGAGAGCTGCGGGCAACAGGGACTGTGGCGTCCACGTTGGGAGGGGTGGGATGGGCACCCGGCCGCTCGGGGCCTGACGTTTCTCACAAGCTGCTGCTACAAAGCGAACATCAGGCACTTCTGTGACCTGGAATGAAACACAGACTCCCTTTGCCTGGAAACTCGCCCCAACAGCAAGGCGGAGGAACCTCCGCGTCCTCTCTCCGAGCTAAGACCCGCAGAGGTCGTCTCCGACATTTCGTTCTGAATTTCAACTTTAATGTGGAAGAAAACATGGCAAAACGTGGACACAAAGCTGCTGTATGTAGGAAGCTGATGATAAGTGCACTTAGCATTTTTCTCGGCTCGTCTCAAAAGAACAGTGGGCGGGGTCGTGCGCTGGAGCAAGCAGCTCGCGGGCCGCCAGCCGAGGAGACTCGGCTTAGCCAGCTGCTAGGACCACGGCTCTCCCGGCCAGCTGTTACCCGGGGCACCCTTTCCCTGGGGCTCCTAGTGTGGGGACAACGAGCTTCCACAAATGTGGGGCTAAGCTGTCCTCCAAGTTGTGGAAGCGAGTTCCTGGTACTTTTCCCGTCACAGCTCGGCGGCTCCCTGGCTGACGGTGTCGGGGCCAGGTAGCACCAGGAACCCACCGCAGACAGCTCTCTCGCCAGCCGGGGTCTGGGACTGTCCCGTCCACCCCAACCCCTTGGTCAGTCTCCACCAGACTGCAAGGCTTAAGGGAGGTGGCACAGGAAGCGGGCAGAGTGCCGGCTTTAGACCCCCGAAGCCAGCACCATTTGCTCGGGCCCTCCCTGACCAGCCGAGAGGGAAATCAGACATAGTCCAGTTTGGCGCAGGGAAACCGTCGCCAAAATCCTTGGTATTCCTCTACAAAGTAGTTAAAACCAGGAAACAAAGGGGAAGCACGCAAACTGAACACCACAGGGGGCCACCCTGCCCTCCGCAGCCCTGGAGAAAGGTGACTCCGGCTGGGCTGCTCAGGAGGGCATTATATCGCCAGCAAAACCGCGTTTTGCTACAAGGACCTAAGGTGAAATTCAAGTGTCCCATTGCTGACACCCGCCACCCACTCCAAATTTTGCAAGGGCTGCAGATTAAGAAGCAAACCTAGAATCACAGCCAATGGTAGATCACCACAGGTGTGGAAGGGCAGGTGTATGGGGGAGAGGAAGGGTGGGTGCCTGAGTGGGTGGATGGGCGGGAGCGGGGATGGGTGAGTGGATGAGTGAGGGACGGGGTGGGGCAGCCACGGGCCCGCTAGTCCGAGCCGCACATCGCAATCAGCTGGACAAGAGCCTGCCCCAGAGTCCCCGCAGGGCTGGCGGGAGCTTCTGCTGGGGACCAGGAGGAGGAGCCGGAACTGACCTTTCCCAAGTCGCAGGGAGAAGGGAGGATGGGGGCTCCGCTGCGGAGGCCCGCGCAGCACCAGCCGCCCACCCCGCCCATTTGAAGGCTTCTCGGATCAACAAGAGTCCCGGGCAGGGTTAAGGCCACGAAGGAGCTGTGGCTCCGGCTTAACAGGGTGCGGGACAGCGGAAATGGAGGCCGTGGCAACACCGGCGGGAATCCAGGAGGCTGACTACCGGATGGGCAGGCGGGGGCCGCAGAGTCGCGCCCCTCCGCTGACGGCCCGCCTGCCGCGCCCCAGTCCCCCAACCCCCAGGACCCTCGGGTCGCCCCCGTGTTGATTCCCCGCCGCCCCCGGGCCCCGCAGTCCCCAAGGCGACAAAAAGGCCGCCGAAGCAGAGGAACCGGGAGCCAGAACCCAACGCTCACCTGGCCGCCCGCCGTCCACGCCACTGCCCGCCGCCGAGGGAGGGGCGGGGCTGGGGCGGGGCCGCTCAGCTCCCACAAAGGGTCGCCGGGCGCCCACCGCCCCGCCCGCGGATTGGCTGAGGTCGGAGGCGGGGCCTCTGGTTCAAACCAGGGGCGGGGCCTGCCTCTCCAGTTCCCGCGCGGCCGCGTTGGCCGTTGGGCCCGCGCGCTCCACTGCCCCGCCCCAGACAGCTCCCAGGTCTCCGCGCGCTGCCCGAGTGCGCCTGCGCGGGCCACTTGGGGGCGGGACGGGGACGTGAATGGGAGGGGCCGGGCTGGGGCAGAAGGAAGCCAGGGGCAAGGCGTAAAGGAGGGGCGGGGATGGGGCCGGACAGCAGCCCCCAGGACAGCCCGGGTCACCACGGGG
>PVKM010008358.1:28111-39254 GCA_004027735.1 Carollia perspicillata
GGATAGAGTCGGGGGAGGGGCTGGGGGAAGGTCCAGTCAGGTCGCAGTCCTGGGGCGAAAGACGACTGGGACACATGTGAGGACACAGGAGTAAAAGGGCGTGTGTCCCTAAGCACGTGCCGCACAAAAGATTAAATTCCTTCACACACACATATTCAGTAAATAAAGTCAAGATCAACAGGCCAGGAGAGACTGGGCGAAGGATGTTAACGCAGCTCAGAGCAGAGGAGAAAACCGCCCTTGAGCCGGTGGGAAGCAGGTCGGAACCACGAGGAGGGTGGGCGGGCAGCGCAAGCTGCGGTCTGGCAACACCAAAGAGGGGGTTTCTTCCAGCGCCAGCATTGTTTCTCACCCCCAGCGTCCAGCATAAAATTAAAAATTTTAACAGGCACACCAGGACACAAGAACAAAAATGCCCAAAAATAAATAAATAAATAAACAAGGGGAAAAACCCCAGATAGCTGAAATAGACTCAGGGGTGGCCCCAATATTGGAGTTACCCGTTTTTTAGAAATAGAAACTGTTGTGGTCAAGAAACTTAATGACAAGGAGAACTGGAATCTGTTAAAAAGACTCGAATAGGCACAACAGCACCCACTCTACCGAGAGCCCGTGGGGGGCAGGAAGAGCTCTCCCCAGCTAGTTCTGGAAGGCCTCGGCGTGAACCCCTCAGTCGAAGTGTGACAGGAAAGAAAAGCTCACGGCCAGGCTTTAAAATTCCATACAAAACCCTAGCACATCAAACCCAGTGACATGAGAAAGAGAACACCTCAACAAAGCTGGCTTCGTCCCAGGAACCGGCAGTCGGTTCCCCATTGCAACCAACCAACGGAATTCATCCAAGTAATAAAACAAGGGAGCAAACACTGGGAAAGCTCAGCGGGTGGAGAAGACTCACCCGATAAAACTCAACAAACGTTTGCGGTACAAGTTAGGAAGCCTAACGCACAGGTGCGATGTGAGGACCAGTCGGCAAAGGCACTCTCACTGCAGATGCCCATTGCAAGCAGAGGAGTCACCAAAACCAGTCAGCGTCAAAAATGCACCGAAGGGCCCACGAAGCTTGCTGAAAAGAGACACACACACCGTCACGGTTCACTACCGTGAAAGCAACGAGATTAAAGTCAGCCACAGGAGAGGCACACCGGGCAGGTCCAGGCAGGCTCCAAGGATGGGGCTTCCACCCTGGATGGCCCAGGCTCCCCCCAAAGCACATCTTAGAGTGTTAGACTGGGTGGTATGGCCCCCGTGCCCTGGTGAACAGACTCTACCAGCAGGCAGGGGGCCCCAGGCATTTCAATATCACCTCTCAGGACCCCAAGGGCTAGCACCAGACTTGTCCTTGGGTGGGAAATCACTAGTTTACTGTGCAGCAAGGGAACCCTTTGGTTCAGTAAAGTGTATTTACAAAAAGTTGCAGGAAATACTAGAATGTGTGGATGAAAAGGGGCCACGCACCAAATATGACAAGCCCAGGAAGGCTGGCATGGGCCGGCCTGACAAACTCAGAGACCAAACTAGCCACATAGGACGGTCTGAACAGAAAAATTCCCAACTGCAAGTGGGTCGTGGCAGGTAGTCATGTCCCAGGCCAGTAGCTTCCTTGACAAAGGTCAGTGTTTACCTTAACTGAGCCTGTCAGCCCTCTTTCAGATCTAAGATCACATACCTTTGAAATGTCAGCCAGCTCTGCTTCTCCAGCCCCTCAGGGCTCACCTGCCTGCTCCAGAGCCCAGAGGCCTCCCAAGAATCCTGTCCCCTCCCCTCCCTACACCATCTCCATGGGCTGTGTTAACTAGCCTGATTTGTGTTAGCCCACCAATATAAAAGAAAAAAATGCCTCTTCCTTTTGCTTTGTACCTAATCCCAGAGATTCCCCCGCTTTGCTTTCTCCTGTCCCCTAATCTATCACCCAAGGATTCCTGTGACCCCCGCTTATGTCTCCTCCTTCGATTCTACTGTGTCAAATAAGAATTGCAAAACTGCCATTCTTGGGAGCATTTTCTCAATCTGTTGAGATTTTGCTTCTCAACAACCGTCATTACTTTGGCTCAGATAAACTCATAAAAACTCCGCCAGCTCAGATGTCTCTCACATGGATGGGCAAGAGCACAGGGAAGTGGTACGGATGCGAGGGCCTTGTCCTGTGACGGGAATGACAGCGAGGTGCGCCTGCAGCCGCGATGCCTCCGGGCCGTGTGCTGGACAGACTGGCATGGGCCAGGAGGCAAGGAAAAGAAGCAATGGGCACAGGACCTGAAGAGAATTAAAATCGTTCTTTCCAGAGAGAAGGTTTGGAATGCAGAAATGCACGGAATCTTGCCCCAACCAGCTCGGGCACCTCGGCAGAATTCCACACAGGGCCCCTTCGGCCTTGACATTCATTTCCCACAGTTCTGTCCATGGGGCTGGGCTGCGGGTGAGCTCTGTCCTCTAGGCTTGCCGGCGGCAGAAGGGAGACAGATGGCTTCTCCTCTTCTGTCAAGGGCCCCTGCTGTTAGATTAGCGCCCACCCTTATGGCCTCACTCCACCTTGACCTCCTCCTGAAAGCCCTCAAAGATCCTCACACTGGGGCTAGGGCTTCAGCGTATGAATTTGCAGGGCACGAAGTTTAGTGCATAGCAAACCTTCAGATAAATGGATTAGATTCAGAGAGAATTCAGCCCTGGCTGGTGTAGCTCAGTGAACTGAGCGTGGGCCTGTCAAGTAAAGGGTCACCGGTTTGATTCCCGGTCAGGGCACAGGCCTGGGTTGTGGGCCAGGTCCCCAGTAGGGGACACATGAGAGGCAACCACACATTGATGTTTCTCTCCCTCTCTTTCTCCTTCCTTTCCCCTCTCTGTAAAAATAAATAAAATGCTTTTAAAAAAAGAACTCAGTGTGCCCATCAGATAAACAGCTAATACAGAAAAATTAATTATATTTCTATATGCAAGTCACAAACCTTTTTTCTATTTAAAAAAGGTTTTAGTGATACCGTTTGCAGAGCATCAAGACATCAGCCAGCTCCCAGGGGGGGCCCAACAAGAAATAGGCCAGACCTGACCCAGGAAAAGCACAGCTCAGTGGGGAGAGAAACCAGCGGCAGGCTCTCTGCACAAGAGGGTATTCCAAGTGCTCAGAAGGAAGACGTCCCATCGCGAAGGCGTCGGCCCTCTCCAGACTTCTACCTTCACAGCCGCTGCAGCCGCCATCCGCCCCGGGACCCATTTCATGGAAACTGACAAGTTGATTCTGAAATGTACGTGGAGATGCAAAGAACGCAGAAGAGCGCGGACAGCCGTGGAGAAGGTCACCCAAGCTCGACTTTGGGACCAACTTTGGAGGCCCGCATGGCGGGAGCCCACAGCCTGTGACTCACCGCTCCTGCTCCCAGGGATGTACCCGCACGAGTGCCTGCACACGGTCCCAGAAGACCGGCACCGGGGGGTTTACAGCAGGGCCACCCATGAGAGCCCCAGCCTGCAAACACCCCAGAGTCCCCACAAGGCAATGGGTAGGCAGGGGCTTTGGGCTGCAGTCTCAGGGGAGAGATCTGATGTGCCTGTTTTTAAAGCAGCTTCATTGAGGTGTACCCTGGACACTCACCCTTTGAAGCGCACAAGTCATGTTTTCAGGGGTTCAGAGACCCGTAGCCACCGCCACGGCACTTCCAGGACCTTCCATCGCCCCGGAAAGAACCCCGTGCCCCCCCAGCCCCCAGCCCCTGGCAACCGCTGATCACTTTCGGTCTCCATAGACTTCCCTGCGCCCCCCTCTGTGCAGATGAGGCGTCCTAGTGACGGGGTCCTCTGCGTCCCGGATCTCGCACGCAGCACGGCACTTTCGAGGCTCCTGCACGTCCTGGGGTGTCCGCCCCGCTGTGGCATTCGCGGCTGGGTGGACAACTGGGCGGTCCCCCTGGGACGCTGTGAGCATGCGCGTGCGCTTTCCCTCTCTAGGGCGGATCCTAGGAGTAGAACCAATGGGTCCTAGGGTGACGCCATTTGGGTCACCTGCCGGGACCGTTTTACGTAGCCGCGGCCCCACCTTACGTCCCCCCAGCCTCGTGGCCCAGTTATCACAGTGTCTGAATCTACGGTGCCGCCATCAGAGTGGGACGCGCACGGGCAACTAGGGGGCGGGTGGGTGGCAGGGAGCAGGTGTGATCTCCACGCCCGTAGGAAGGCGGGCTGCCCCTGTGCCATGGTCCCCATCCCACCCAGGAGCGGGTTCCGGGCGCCCTCCCCGCGCTCCCGCCCTAATGCCCACCCTGCCCCGCGGATCCTGGGGGTTGGCACGGAGGGAGGCCAGGCTCTGGCTGGTGTCGCTGTCACCGTAGGCATGGCCGGCTGTGTCACCAGGCTCACGATTCTTCTCAGACACGGCCAGGGGCCGGGGCTCACGAGTGAGTGGATGGGGGATGGGCAGAGCTGCGCACGCCCTGGGTGTAGCGACCAGGCGGGCTCCGGCGGGAATGCTGCCCCCTGGCGGCAGCAACCGGCACTCCGGGCACTCCGGCCGCACGGCGCCCTCTAGGGGCCGCCATGGGATAAGGGGCGGGACACACGCTGGGTGAAGCCGCACGAGCGTCTGGCTTCCTTCTGAGCAGCCCGCTGTGTCTGGCTGGGCTTGGGCCCAGGACGCGCGTGATCTCCGTTAGTACCCCGCAGCCCTGCAGGCGGGAACGGTGGCCGTTCCCAAGTCACAGGAAAAGAAACCGAGGCACGGATTCGGCGGCGATCTCCGAGCAGATTGGACTCTTCTCTGGTTCCTGCGCCTCCCTCGGCTTCCTCAGAAACCATGTCTGATAAACCCGATATGGCCGAGATTGAGAAATTCGATAAGTCGAAATTGAAGAAGACAGAAACGCAAGAGAAAAATCCACTGCCTTCCAAAGAAACGATTGAACAGGAGAAGCAAGCAGGCTAATCGTAATGAGGCCCGCACGGCCAATATGCACTGTACATTCCACAAGCATTGCCTTCTTATTTTACTTCTTTTAGCTGTTTAACTTGGTAAGCTGCAAAGAGGTCGGATCAGTTTAAATGACTGTGCTGCCCCTTTTCACATCAGAACTACTGACAGTGAAGGCTGCACCTGCCTCTCCCATCTGCCTCTCTGGCTGGCAGGGAAGGAAAAGAACTTGCATGTTGGTGAAGGAAGAAGCTGGTGGGACGACGGTGAAATCTAGAGTAAAACCAACTGGTCCCAGGTGTCCTGCAGGCTGTAAAATGCAGTTTAATCAGAGTGCCATTTTTTTTGTTAAAATGATTTTAATTATTGGAATGCACAATTTTTTTAATATGCAAATAAAAAGTTTTAAAACCTGAAAAAAAAAAGAAACCGAGGCACGGAGGGCTGAGTTCGCCTCTCCGCCAGCAGCTGTCCTGGGGCCGTGGGCAGCCGGCCGCTTCCTCAGTAGGACCAGGCACTCCGACTAGCATCCACACCCGCAGCGCCCAGAGGAGTGGCGTGAGCCCGGCAGGGGCTGCCCTGCCCGAGGTGTGCAGGTGTAGTGGCAGGTAGGAAGCTGGAGCACGTCTGGTAGAGGCCCCGTAGTTTGCTTGACAGCTTGCTAAATATGTGGACGTGTGTGAGTGCTGAAAATGTCACGGGAGCCTGGGCGGGTCCCCTGGCTGGCACAGGGCTTGCCCATGTGCCACCATCTGTCCACACATTGTGATTCAGGGAACATCAAAGAGACTGCTCATGCACAGGTCTTGTCCAGGGAGCAGGTGTCCCTGAATAAACTGTGGGTGTCCTGTCCCCCAGGGTCCCCCCACCACCTGGGGACACACCTGTGGGAAGAGCTGGGAGTGTAGGACCATGGACTCCAGGTGGCAGGGACCCCTGGGGGCTCTCAGGGCTCCCTCCTGGGCTCCCACCTCCCTTCAGGGAGCTCACCACTACCAGGGTGAGCTCAGGGTCCCTGTCTGCGCCCCGCCTCGGGTCACCATGGGGAGGGGCAGGTGTCAGAGGCAGGAGGGAGCGAACTGGCCAGTGAGGGAGTGAGTGAATTAACGGTGAAGACAGGAGAGAACCGGTGAGTGAGGGTTGGAGGGAGGGGGAAGATCCCTGACGTGGGCCGCCAAGTTTCCATACGCAACATGTGAGTCGGAGGAAAAGGCCAAAAGTTTAAGGTCAGAGACTGCAGCACAGTCACCATATGGTGGACGCAACCTTGGCAGCGGGAGGGGGTGCGCACGACGGGGTACAGATGTGACACTTGTTGTATTAACCAATGCCCCCCCCCCACGACTGCATTTAAATAAATAAATGAATGGAAGAGAGCGAGGCACAGAGGAGGTCGCATAGTAGGGTGGCAGCCCCGGGCCCCAGGGCCAGGTGCGGGCTGGTGCCACCTCTACCTGTGCCTCCTGGGGGAACCCGCCCCTGCTCACCCGGATCCGGGGCCTCCTGCCGCTGACCAGCTGACTGCGAAGCTGCCCAGGGTGGGGGGGTCAGTTAGGGCAGCCCCGGGAAACACACGTGGTCCCCACGCTGTCTTCACTCTCCCCAGAGGGTGTTCGAGAAGCCCCGCTTGTCACTGTGAGAGCCCAGGGTGCACAGGCCAACCATCCCCCACACCCCCGCACCTGCCTGGCCTCCGTGCGAGAGACCGAGAGCGCCATAGCGGGAAACACCTGCCCGAAAAGCTAAAATGACATCATTTCCCTGAAAGAGGATGTTGGGACTGACACGTATTTGTTGCATTTTTATTTCTAAACACATCTTCTAAATGTCTTCTCGAGGACGGCCGTCAGCGGATGCCTCGCAGAAGCAACAGTGAAACTGAGCACGCAGCCCGCACAGCTTCCCAGGAGACGAACCCCCCAAAACGGGCCTGGGAGCCTGGACCCCGGCCCTGGCAGCTGTTTTCGCCAGCTGTGGGGGCGCCTGAGATATAGTGCCTCAGCCCCAGGTGCGGACCGCCCCGTTGCAGATGGGGAGACTGAAGCGGTGGTGCGACCCGGCCCAGAAGAGGCTTGTCAGGCGCAGAGCCTGTGCGCTTTCCCGGGAGCCCAGGGCAATACAGCAGCCAGCAAACCCAGCCCTGCCCTCTGTCAGAGACTTGGTGAGGGGCTGGAGGCCGAGGGCCATCATCCGCTTGCCCCTGATCTGCCTTGTCCCTGCCCTTGGCAGGCCTCCTCCCTGTCACAATGCATCCAGGAAGCCTTGAAGCGAAAGCATTCCAAACATCTGTGAGCCTCGTGCGCAGCTGCCCCGTTCCTGGAATCCACTGCCACCATTTCCAGACAACCGGAGCACCTGGGGCCCCTCCAGGGGCATGTGGCCCCGCCCCCTGCTCCCCTGAGGGTCCACAGCCGCCAGGGCTTCAGACCTGCTCAGCATAGAGGGTCCCAGGGCTGGCTCCTGCCCCCAGAGGTCCCAAGTGTCCCCCCGCCCCTACCATGACCAGGCACTGTGGGAAGGTGCCCGGTTGGCACGGCCCACAGTGTCCTCTCACAGCCAGCCAAGCAATGCCCCCAGAAAAGCACAGAAATAAAGCCATCACTGTGGTTGCTGACTAGGCACCTACCCCGTGCATGGCGCGTGCCAGCTGCCACAGCCCCAGGCAGGCACGTGGCCTCTGCCAAATACCCTGCTGTTTGCTAATAGCCGAGCGAGCCAGCCGGAACAAGCCGGGGCTGCGGAGGCCCTCCGACCTGCCGCGCACTGTGTGGGCCCCCAGCCCTGGCACGCTGCCGCCTGCCCCGTGGGGCCCTGTGGAAAAGCTGGGGGACCGGGCCCGAGGGACCTCGGCTCCCGGACCTCGTGGGGCCAGGAGGGAGGAATCGGTGGCGCAGCTCTGGCCGGTGTGACTCAGTGGGCTGGGTGTCGCTCTGTGGACTGAGGGGTCACCAGTTTGACTCCCACTGGGGCACCTGCCTGGGTGGCAGGTCGGCCTCCGGGTGGGGGCGTGCCAGGGGCAACGAAAGAACCAGTGTTCCTCTCCCTCTCGTTCTCTCTCCCTTCCCCATCTCTAAAAATAAATAAATAAATAATCTCTGAAAAAACGAAAAGGAAATCAGTGGCATCGTGCAGAGGGAGCTGCACGGCCAGGGCCACGAACGCTGGCTGGTGGGCTCATGGGCGGGACGGCCTCGCAGCTGGCCCGGGGCTCCCGTGCCGGCCGGCCTGCCCTGCGGGACGCAGGGCTCAGCAGGACCCCTCGCTCAGCCGCTGCAGGGCTCCCAGCGAGGCCCACGTGCCCGGCCGTGACCCAGGGGGCTGGACAGGCCTGGGGAACCGGCAGCTGTTTACGGGCAATGTGGGCGACCTCGCCTCTTCGGAGTCCTTTGACCACGTGCTTTTGGTGACCTCCGTCTTGGTGGACCACTTTTGCCACCTGCTGAAGATTCGGGACACCTCCTGCCTCGAGTTGTCTGTGGCCAGCACGTAGATGATGGGGTCGGCCACGCTGTTCACCGTGGCCAGGCACAGGCACACCATGGAGGCTGTGTACACCTGGCATTCCAAGGCGCACAGGGGGCCCTTTTCGCCCCTGTGGTAGGAGAAGGCAGCAGCCTTGGTGAGCAGCACCAGGTGGTAGGGCGCGAAGCAGGCCAGGAAGATGACCACGACCGCGAGGACCGTGCGCCTCACCCGGGCCTTCTGGGCGGCGCCCAGCCCGGCGCTCTGCTTGATGCCCCTGAAGATGCGGTGGTTGGTGAAGGCGATGACGGCCAGCGGCAGGGCGAAGCCCACGGCGAACCGCGAGTACAAGTAGTTGGCCACCGTGCCGTCCATGGGCGAGACCTCGAAGCAGGTGCGCTCGGGGAGCTGCATGGTGAACACCGGGTAGTGCGCCAGCCCCACCAGCAGGAAGACAGAGGCGGACACCAGCACGGCGGTGCGCCGCCGGCGCCGGCCGCGGCTCTCCAGCGCGTAGGCCACGGCGACGTAGCGGTCGCAGGAGATGCAGCACAGGAAGAGGATGCTGACGTACAGGTTGCAGAAGAAGATGTAGGCGGCCGCCCGGCAGGCCCACGGCCCCAGGTCCCAGCAGTGCCCGTTCTGCACGTAGACGACCCAGAGCGGCAGGGTGCTGGCGTAGAGCAGCTCGCACAGTGCCAGGCAGAACAGGTAGACGGCCAGCACGCTGCCCCGAAGCGCCTGCAGCAGCGTCAGCCCGGCCGTCAGGCAGTTGGCCGGCAGCCCCAGCACGCACACGGCGCTGTAGACCACCACCAAGTACACCCTGCTCTCCTCGAAGGGCAAGTCGCAGGGCGCGCTGCCGTCGCCCGTCTGCGCGCTGCCGTTGCCCATCCGCGCGCTGCAGTTGCCTGGGAGACAGAGACAGCGTGAGGGCGGCCTAAGAGACTTCCCAGGGGCGCTGAGCAACGCCAAGACTCCTGGTGGCACCGGACTGGACACACCGGGAGCTTATCGTCCCAATCGGGTTTCTTCTCCTCCAGGTGACACCGAGACCTGCGACCCGCAGCCGAAAGTGTCGCAGAGAGAGGCTGCGGGCTGCCCCGCACCCAGGCCCCCCAAGTCCCCCAGGCCCCTCAGGCCCAAGGCTCGCCCAGGTCCCTGTTCAAAGGGGCCGTTTGGGGAGGAAAGCTGTTCTCTCTCTGCTGATGGAGCTTCTCCCACACAAGGTCTCTGCAGACTCCGGGACGGGCGGGAGAGGGGACATCCCTCTCTGCCCCAGCCCACCCCCACCCCCCGCCTCCACCCCCACCTTGGAGCCTGCGCCCACCCCGTTACCCCACGCAGCACTGGCTCCGTCCCAGGGCTGACTGTGTCACCAGCCATGGGACGGTCCCACGCCCTGTGGGGTAGCAGGGGCAGCAACCCCAAACCCAGACTCAGGCCCAGCCGTCCACCCCGGGAAACAATCTGGGCCTCCCTGCTCCCCACTGCCCACCAGCACTGCCCCCTCTGCAGTGGCCACCGGGCTCTTGGTGCCATTCAGCCCAGGACACCTGCCTGGGGCCACAGAGGGCCGGCACTTGGCCTCAGGTCTGCACTGCCCCTTCTCTGAGCCACGTCGGGCGTCCAGCCCTGGGTGTATTGGTGGGAGCCTGCCTACAGCCCCACAGGTGACCTCCTGGGAGGGGGCAGACAGCCCCCTGGAGCAGTGGCAGGAGCTCCTCTGGGGGCCGTGGTGGCTACGTGGCCCAGCGTGGTGTCTGTCACGAGAAATGGGTGTACGTGAGGCCCGTAGGGGCAGCAGAGCCTCTGACTGCCCCTCAGCCCTGACCCTGGGGCTCCTTGTTCGTCCCAAGGACGAGGAGCAGGCACTTTCCAAACATCCCGATGGGGAGCCTCTAATTTTGTCATTTCTGAGTCAGCGTGAATCTCTTTTGAATACTCCTTTCTTGACACAGTTGTCCCCTTTCAGAGACAATCGTGGGGAAACCCTTACAGGCTCCGTCCTAAGCGTGTAAGCTCACAGGAGGCGGGGGCTCTCACCTGGCATATTTGCCGGTCCCAGGGGCGGGGTGACGATGCACCAGCTTCCCAGTGACGGCCGTATCTTGTCAGTCCTGCTGGGAAGGTCACGCCGCGTCTGAAACGCCCTGGAGAAAAAGTAGGCAAAATCACTTCAGGGAAACCAGTTTAGATCACAAGCAAAGCACTCGACAGGCGGCGAGTAGGGGTTGCGAGCCACGTCCTGGACTTATCCTGTGGCCTCGGTGGCATGTCCTTCAAATATAAAGAGCTCTTACCAAGCAACAACAAGAATGTCAATGCCAACGAGCAGATAATTCACAGAAGAAAATATAGTAGCTCCTAAAGAAATGTGCCCCATGTACAATGAAAGAAATACAAACAAAATTGGTAAGTGGTAGTCTTTTCTTGTCTCTCTGACTGGCAAAAAAAAACACAACCTTAATTTCTGGCGTCGGTGAGTGTGAGGAAGTGACGCCCTCACCACGCAGCATGAACCAGCACAGTGTGGCGGCGTGTTTCCCAGAACCTTCAGCTACCCCAGAGGCACAGCACATGTGAGCTAGAAGCGTGTCCCCACCCCACCTCCGCCCCCCAATGAGAGGAGCCCAGACCCGCAGATGGCGTCCATGGCGCCCCCGCCTTCACCGGGCCTCCTTCCCTATCCACGGGGGCCCCTCAGACAGGCCCCGCTGGATCAGCCAGGGAGGGGCCGGGGGAGGGAGCACCGCACACTCGCCCTCCCACGCTGCGACTCCA
>PVKM010008359.1:0-39160 GCA_004027735.1 Carollia perspicillata
ACTAGATGTCAGTAACAGCCTCCTAGTTGTAACAATAAAAAAAAAAAAAATGTCTCTAGACATCACCAAATGTCACCTGGAGGTAAAAATGCTTTTGGTTAAGAAATACTGTTTTACATATGTATACCTTCTTCTATCCTCTGCTGAGTGTTAGTATATCTGAAGTCCTCCCCTTGCACACAAAGGATTTCCCCTTAAGCTGTCTTTTCTTCTATGATGAGGTGTGATTTAGCGTAAAACTCACCCCCCACTCCATTGTGTGTAAAGTTTCTCCACAGCAAGTGTGTCCTCTGGTGACTAAAAAGGAGTAACTCAACCTAAAGCCCTCCTTGTGCTTATTGTAAACATAAGGCTTTTCCCCTAAGTATGTTCTCTGATGTATGTATGTTGAAGGTTGCCTTGTCACTGGAAACCCCACCCACACTCCCTACACACATACGGCTTCTCTGTGAAATGTGTCCTCGGATGTCATTGTGAGGGCTGACTTCCCGCTAAAGCCTCCCTCACAAAGGGTTTTTCTCTTGAGTGGGCCATCCCATGCCTGACTAAATTTGCTTTCTAGCTAACGCCTTGCCCACACCCAGGGCAAATCTAAGCCTTCTCCCCAGAGTGTGTCTCTGGTGACTGATAAGGTATGATTTCTGTCTAAAGCCTTGTTCTCATTCCCTGCACACAGAAGTCTTCTCTCCTGAATATGTCCTCTGATGTACAGTGAGAGCTGACTTTTGTCTAAAGCCTCGCCCATATTCTTTGCACGTGAAAGGCTTCTCTGTCCAATGTGTCCTCTGCTGTGTAATGAGAGATGACTTAACACTAAACCATCATCCGCATTCTGCAGACATATAGAGATTTTCCCCTGAGTGTGTCCTCTGGTGTGTGATAAGTTTTGACTTATCACTAAAGCCTGGCCCACACTCCCAGAATGCATCCTCTTGGGTTTAATGAGGTATGACTTCTGACTAAAGCTATGGCCACATTCATTGCACAAATGAGGGCTGTCCCCTGAATGAATCCTCTGGTGTTTGCTGAGAGTTGATTTATCACTTAAAAAGCCTCCCCCAGTCCCTGCATATATAAGGCTTCTCCCATGAGTGAGTTCTGTGGTGTGTGATAAACCATGACTTAAAGCCTTCCCCCCCGAGTGTGTCCTGAGGAGTCTGATGAGAACTGACTCTGGCTAAAGCTTCACTCACATTCCTCACATGTGAAAAGCTTCTCCCCACAGTGTGCCATCTTGTGCGTGACTAGGTTTGAATTCCGAGTAAAGGCATGCCCACACTCTGTGCAGACATAAGGCTTCTCCCCCGTGTGTGATCTCTTGTGTGTGATGAGAGCTGATTTATAGCTAAAGAATCAGCCACACTCACTAAAAAAAATAAGACTTTTCTCCTGAGTGGGTCGTCTGATGAATGTAAGGGGCTGACTTCTGGTTAAAGTCAACCTTACAATTTCTGCAACTGACTACTTCAAATCCTGAGATTTCTACCCACTTTACTACTTTGTCTGTTTCTAAAGGGTTTGCCTTCTTGGCTGAGCTGAACTTTATTTCCACCCCTGTTTTGCCTTTCCTCAAGCATACTAGCTGTCCTTCAGGTGATGTGGAGAAAGTTCTTGAATTAATTCTATCCCTCATCTTCCCTAAGCGACTCGGATCCCCCTTTTCTATCTTCACCTTCCACGTCGTCATGCCAGAAGCTTTCGTGAGAGAGAGAGTGGTTGCTGCTGCTGCCTTGGATATGTCGGGCAGAGATCCACTATTTGGAGAGTCTCTGAACACAAGCCTGGGCAGCTTGGGAAATGGTGATCGTGCACACGTGTTGACGTAAGTGCCTACTGCACAATGGCAGAGTGGAACATGAATAAGGTGGAATTTCTGGCTGTGGATGTGCCAAACAGCAGCCAGGCAAATGTTCTTTCTCCTTGCTCTGGGGCTCTTTCCCCTGCTCTAGCCAAATGCCTAGTGCTGGTTTGGAAAATGGAGTTCCCAATGACACTAGGTTGCTGTCGTTTCCCAGCATCACCTCTTTGTATAGCGTCCTCTGAGAATAGCTCAACAGCCAGCAATCTTCCTGAGTGAAGTCCACGGCCACATCATGGAATGACACAAATAATGCTTCTCACCCAAGAGTTCCACGGCCATTTTTTCTGATTTCCTGAGTGGTCTTCTTAGAGAAAGGTGGGGTCTTATCCTTGCAAAGCCTTGGCTACTGCACAGGAGTAGCCCTTGGGGTTGAGTCCACACCTGTGTAGCTCCCAGATATGGGGGCTTGTCTGGAACAGAGAGACTGAAGCTGGTAGAGACACAGTTGCAATGTCTGTCCCATGAAAGGTACTACAACTGTAAGGACTGACAAGTTAGAGGCAGCCTGCCACATCACCTTTCTTTTAGAAATTATATCATCCTAACTTTTACATTCGGGCTATGATCTATCTCAAATTCATTTTTGTGCTTGGTGTATGATGCATGAAAGTTCATTTTTTCCATATGGATATCAAGTTTTCCAAAGTTTCGTAAAGACAGTTTCATTTCCCCTTTGAATTACATTGGTACTTTTGTTGAGATCAATGGGTGGTATACGTATTGGGTCTATGTCTTTACAATGATGTCTGTTCTTTCCTACTAGCTTTTCACGGTGTCTGCCTTTGAGCTGGAAGACTTGGCTGATGTTTCAGGTAGGTTTGCTTCACTATGGGTTTCAAATTCTACAAAGTCCTGGAATCCAATCGTTTGAAAAATGCCCTAGACTAGGTTACATCTCTTTCCTTACCAGGACTTGATCCCTATTTCTCAGGTAAACCGGAGAGTGGGATGGGAGCAAGGCATGACTGAGTAGCTGAGTTGGGGTTCTTGTCCTCTACAGTCCTTTCCGCCAGCCAGCCCTCCCGTCGTCAGTCCTGGCGTGGCAGTCTGAATCCAAACCTGGAAATGGCCCCAGATGGAAGAGCTGCTGGTCTCTCCTCCACTCCGAGGGCTTTACTTTTTCTCTGGAACTCAGTCTATTTAGTTTCCTTAAATCCACTACTCTTCTCTACTTTCATAAAAGAGTATAATTTTTATTTTATTTTGTCAGTTTTACTTATTCTCCCCATAGGAAAAGTTTTTCCTGTTCTTTTATATTTTAACCAGCAGCAGAAGCATTCCTAGTGGGAGAAGAAAATGAAGGGCAAGTTCATGAACACAAACTTTGTATTTCAAATCTTCTGTTTTACTAATTACTTTCCCTTCTCTTTGTCAAATACTGGTTAGTTTTTCTCTTCAGCCATTAAAATATACTCATAAATCTTTGCAAGTATCTAATCTTTATTCTAGAATAAAAATGGCAAAAGTTTACCTTCCTTTTGTCAACAGGAAAAAAATGGAACAATACAGGCCTATATGAGTCAAAAGAACAGAAAGCGCCTTAGCAATTTTTCTTATTTTTATTTGATCATTGAAAATGTTGTCCAGAAAGGCTTTCTCAATGGCCCCTGAGAAAATCCTATTCAGCAGAGACTGAGGAACACAAAAGACCAGAATTTTGGTTGTTATTTCTCAATTTAAAAGAAGCAGGATATATATACCATTTAAATAGAAAAGAGAGTGGTGAATAGAAAACAGTATGAATTGTAGGAATAATATACATTTTTATTAGTAACCCAGAGAAATCATCTCTGTTGGTTTAAGTGTTACAGTGAGAGTTAAAACAATGATTCAAGAAGCTAACAGCTTATAACACTTAATTTGAACCTGCCACATTACTGGTTCACAAGTAAGCCTCGGTCATGGATTCTAGCTGACAACATTTAGACAATTCCAGTCAAACATGGCTTTACTGAATGTACACATCATTTAAAACAGTTTTTTAAAAAGAGAGCATTCACTGAGGTGCTCCTACTGCATTTCAAGGCATAAAATTCAAATGAATAGACAATCTGAAGAAAGAAAAGAATCTCCTTGAAGGCTTCGCCTGTTGTTTTTTTGTTTTTGTTTTTTGGAGTTTTTTGTATGTTTTTGTTTCTGTTTTCTGCTTACATACCCATGGCTACTCTCCCTTTGCATGATTCATCATTCAGATTACATGGGTTGGTGGGGGTGTGTATATAAGTGACAGCACTTTCATATAGCAGGGCTGAGTAAATGTAATAATAGTAACAATAATAGAAATGTCTTTATGTTTCATATTGGGGTCAGCTAGCAGGTATTACTAGTATCAAATACAGGAGCTCCAAAGGCCCAGTCAAGAATCCTTTACGGGTAATATGAAATAATAAAATGTTTATTCTCAGCATTCAATCTTCATAGAATCAATGAAAGTTCAGCCTAATGCAAGATGATTGTCAAAATACCACTGTTGCTCAAGCTACAAACAAAAGGAGGAGAATAAAGAGAATTCTGTGATCCAACAAGTTTGAGAATCATTTGCTTAATTCATCTTATACATGTTACTTTATTAAGAATCTGTGCACCCCAATGTTCATAGCAGCATAATTTGCAATAGCCAAGTGCTAGAAACAGCCTAAGTGCCCATCAGTAAATGAGTGGATCAAAAAACTGTGATGCATTTACATAATCAAATACTACACAGCAGAGAGAAAGAAAGAGCTCCTACCCTTCGTGACACAGCATGGATGGAATTGGAGAGCATTATGCTAAGGGAAATCAGCCAGGCGGTGAAAGACAAATACCATATGATCTCACTTAAAGTGGAACCTAATCAACAAAACAAACAAGGGAGCAAAATGGAACCAGAGACTTGGAAATAAAGAACAAACTGACCATGAGCAGACGGGTGGGGAAGGGAGATAATGGGGTAAAGAAGGGAAAGGAGCAAGCCAAAGAATACGAATAGAGGACTCATGGGCACAGACAATGCGGAGGGTTGACTGTGGGAGTGGGAGGGGCAAGTTAGGGGAGAGCAATAGGGAGAAAGGTGGGACAATTGTAACTGCACAATGACAAAAAAAAGTGTAACTCTAGAAAGTAACAACAATGTTCATATGCAAAACAATACCCTGGAATATAATAATTGGTTTTGTTTCTAAGTATAAATAAATAAATAATTGAATTACAATTTTTAAAAAATCTTCTCAGATAGTTCAATACTACTAAGTTCACTCTCAAACTCCAAGATAGGGACATAAGATGTATAGTGTTTTAAAAACTTATTTGACGAAGAAACTCTTTTCCTAAGAACATCTTATAAGATAATTACACTGGAGAAAAAAAAAACATGCTTCAGAAAATCTGGCCTAATTTTAATTATCCTTATGATTTTTTTCAAAGATCTGAAAAATCTTGAATTTCTTTTAGCTAAACACAAAGTAAATATGCCTCCCCAAAATGCTTTATTGCATTTACAGGTCTTTTAAAATTTTGATGGTAATTGAAACATTTATTTGATAAGAAGTAACCAGAAGAACTCCAGATACATGGAGAAAAGTGTATAGTAGAACATTCACAAGAGACTGGTTTTTGTCCTTGGTTAGTGCATAGGAGGTAAGAAGGTAAGTTATTAGATAGTGTCATTTTCTTCCCACATTTCATAAGTGAAACATGCTTTCCACCCATGAGGATGTTTTGTGGTAGTGTTGTTATCTGTGTTATTGATATAGACGTGTGTGTGTGTGTGTGTGTGTGTGTGTGTTGTGATAAGTTTTAGAACCTTCGATGAATCTAACCTGTGAGTTCAACAAGGGAAAAGACCAGAGGTTATAAATTCTGTTTTCCATATAACACGTAACTTTATCTGCCTATAACAAAGAAGAGCTTCAAAATAAACAGCATTTACACTGCTTCATCTACCTCCTTTTCAAATTAATACATTTTACATTCTACAGTTTGTCACATAATTTACTATGACATATAACTCAATAAACATTTAACAAGTATCTAATATGATCAGGAAATAGCCTAAGTGTTAAGGAATCTTCTATTACCACTGCCCATTTATCAAGGACCTCAGAAAACTGGAGCACAATTTACTTCTCATACAGAAGTAGTTTGAGTTTAGTATCTTCAATTAAGAGACCTAAACAACTGTGAAAAGGCTACTATTGCAAAAGCACTTAGCTTACTGAGGGCTCTCTACTGGATCAAGAGAAATTAAGGCATTTATTCACCTTTAACCACCTGGAGAGCAATATATCAGAGGAGTAATTACCAAACGAATAGAGACTTTAGTTTTATTTTCAGGTAGACAATAATGAATGAGAATCAATCTCAGCACAAGGCTGAAGAGCAACTTACAAATATCCCAGGTCCTGAAGGACAGATGGATGTCACAACAGAATTTCAGCTACAGGCTGGAATGGTCAGTGGTGAGGCTGGGAATAAAGACAAGACCATGTGAGAGATGAGGGCATGGGTGGAGGTGGAAGTAGGTTAAGGTAGTTCAAACTGCAAATGAGTAAAAGTGAGAGGAAATGGAAGTGAGAGTGAAGTTATGGTTCAGTTCTAAAAACAGTGCATCGGCAAAGGAATGAAGTTTAATGATATTTAAGAATGAATGAGTCATAGGGATCTGGGACAAAGATACTTGCAAAACTAATACACAGTACTTTCTTTGTGAAATCTTGCTATTCTAAATTTTCTATATAAGGTAATATTATAAATATACATGTATATATTGAAATGTGCGTATAACACATATATGTGTGTCTATGCATATACGCTAAAGGTAGATTCTATCATTTTCTCCATCTGAGATATGACAAACTGAATCATGGTGAGGTTAAGTCACGTGTCAGTCCTAGAGCTAAAGACAAAGCTAAGGATTCAACAAAGCAATCTAGTTATAGCATCCAAGCCCTCATCAAATGATATACTATTTTTCTTAATATAGCCCCTCTAAAATGGGTCTAGATCACTGTATAAAAGAAACTGAGCCCATAGGCAGAGCTGGTAATAAAGTGGGCAAAATAAGCCATTTCCTAATGACTTGGTAAGAAATTACAACTTGTTTGATTTTGCATTTGTTTGAATTTTCAATTGATATAGTAATAGCCTTGTATCTGCAAGAATAAATGGTCTATACAGAGTGAGTACCTTTTAAGGAGGTTTGCTTAAATTTTATTCTGCTTATTGTAAAAGAAAGCTAGCATCAACAATGGAAGATGACCAAGAGTTGGCCTCAGAGGATTCCCTGAAAGCATGCTCAGCACCCTCCTTCAAGCCATTATGGCCCTACGGCCCCTCAATCAAAGCGGAGAAATGGCTGCATGTGGTGAGCATTCTCAAATGTGCTCACCTCCCCACCACATCTCACATGTAAATCTATGGGAAGGATTTGGACTAGTTTCATATATTCCTTTTTTATTTCTTCATGATTGAAGAAACACATAGTCTTTATATTACTATCTTGTAAATTCACTAATAAATAAATGATAAGAAAACTAAGAAAATGTGCAAATCCTACTATAGCAGCAGAGTCAGAGGCAGAACACTGAATTGAGGTTATCGATCTCTTTCTTGAGTCAGAAAGCACATTTTTGCTGGAGCTATATTATATATGTTATTCTTGAATTTAATATGAAACATGGTGGCAACCACATATACATTTTGGGTACCATTAGCAAAGTTTCAGAAGAAGGCATGAGGAAATGTGTATTGAGTCCCTGTTATTTACAAGAGTATAATAAACTTTTAAGAGTAAAACAGATTTTTAAAACCTACATCAGGGAAAAAATCAGATTGATTAAAAATGGAAAAGCAATTTTGGTTTTATATTTCTAAGTTTTGAAAATTCTAAAGTTAAAAGTTTATAATAAAATGTTAGATGTATCGCCATGTATACTATAGCTTTAGTTTATTCATAATTTCATCTCTCCAATCTATCTCCTTACAGAAAACAATTTCAGAATTAAAGTGAGCAAAAATCACTTTATTGATAATTATATGGTCTGCTAGCCTCAGTCTTCTTTGGAAAAATCTTTGAAAATATGTCTTTAAAACTTTCAAATAGTCATTAATTAGTCTGTGAGACAACCAGCATTTTATGTTAGCAAAAATCTTAAAGATATTACATGATTATTTTACATGTGCTAGAGAAACACAAAATTTACTCCTCCTGAATCAAAGATATTGAAAACGAAAAGGCTTCTCTTGGTAGAATGCAGTTCTAGCATGGTATACAGGGGGTGGGAGTGAGACGTGACTCCGCCCCACTGAGAAGCTGCTGGCTGCTATGTGGTCAACTACATCATCTCTCTGCACATCAGTTCTTCATCAGTGAAATGGAGAAGATACTGCACATCATAGCAAGCAATACAGTACTGTGCACTTGAAAATATTTTAAGTACTCTGACCACAAACAACACCAAAAAATAACAACAACAACAACAAAACAAGAAAGCCACAGAAGAGCACATAAAGAAAATTGGGGAGGTGATGGATATGTTTAATGCCTTTATCTCAGGTGTATGCTTATGTCCAAACTTATCAATTTGTTATGTGAAGTGTTTTAGGTCAATTATACTTCAATACAGCTTTATAAAAGAGAGAAGGAAAAATGAAGAATATCTCAATTTCATAATATTGCTTCTTAGAAGGACAAAATAAGGAAATGAATATAATAAATGCCCAGTAAGGGTTACTAATATTCTTTTGTTGTTACTCTTAGTATTATTTGTGAATCTCTTACCACTTTTATGAAATTAGTGGTTTAAAAATTACAAAATACAAGTCCACTTGGATTAAAAAAAAAAAAACCTTTCTGGAGAAATTAAATAACTTTTCTAAGGTTATTTTCCAGAGCCCATGCACTTAACCCTTAATTCCTCTCAAGTATTTCTAATAAGGACCCCAAGCTACTGCAAGAAACTACATGCACAAATAAAAATAAAATAAACTGGAGTATTAGAGCATTAGGTTAGTGTTAAGTATACTAAATTGCCTTTCTTTGGAAATGAGCAGGAAAGTCTTTCAAATTTAGACAAAGCAGACTAAGTTTGGTATTTGCTTACGTTCCTTCTTAGCCATCCCATCCTATCAGATGTATCTTTTTCCTTGAAGACTTCTCTGAGTTCCTGCTTGTAAGTTACAGTACCTGATTCCCCTTAGAGCCACGTTCCACACCGGGTTAGACTATGATATTAACTGTTACCAGTTAGGGCTTTAATAGTTGACTTAGAAATAGCAACCAACACAGAGACGTAACTACCAATGTGAGTCCCAGGCCAAAATATATTGAGGTCTTTTTCTTAGAAACAGCGCCTCATTTTTTTCTCAACCCTGTAGTTCTAATAAAGTTCTCTGACTATGCCTTGCTGAGAGTCTATATTACTCCAAATGACAAAATATAAAATACAGAAAAGCAGAAAGAAGAACAAGAAGAGAGCCCAAATTCTTCCCACCTGGAAATACCCATTGTTAACCCCTTGGTGCACTGCTTTTGAGATCCTTTGATTTAAAATATGAGACTGTGAGGCAGCGGACCCCAACTTTTTGGCACCAGGGACCGGTTTCACAGAAGACCATTTTTCCATGGACTGGGGTGGGATAAGGGGTAGATATGGTTTCAGGATGATTCAAGCGCCTCACCTTCAAGATCACCTCCTACTGTGTGGCCCAGTTCCTAACAGGCCTGGACCCATACCACTCCCCACCCCGAGGTTAGGGACCCCTGCTCTAGGGCATGACAGCTCTTCATACATTCAAATACACTTATTAGAGCTTGTCTTTTTTTTCTCCAAGACAACTTAAAAAGCAAAACGAAAACACTCTTTCTTCTTAGCCTTAAATAGAGCCATCCAAATATGTTCTGATATCACTCTGACAGTAAAAGGAATAAGAAAAGCTTTTTGTCCTAAAACAACAACAACAACAACAACAACAACAAACTGGTGAAGGAAGGTTTTGTATCCCCCACTCTCTCATAACTGAAGTTTGAGCCAGGAGCTTAAAAATGAAGCAGGTTAAAGGAACTTAGAGTATTGACATATTTTTTAAATTGGGCACTATGTAATTGTTTGACATGTAACTTTTGGGTAAAAGTATAACCAAATGGAGGAGATTTCCATTATATTATAGTCAGTAAAACGGATTAGTTAAAAAATGTTATCAATGGAAGGAATTCTAAAAAAAACTATAATAAAGATTCCTAACAAACAAATATTTTGTCATTCCTCATTTGCAAGATATAATAAATTGATTAATTTTTTCTAATGAGCGTTATTAAATAAAAACAACTTGGAATAAAATAATGTAAGATGGTATGAAAGTGAAATTAGAGAGGCTCATTAAATCTGTACATCTTCCAAAGATATACTATGTTGAATAATTCATTAGCTGTTCAATACATTTATATATCCTTAAACACTATGCAACTTGTTTTTATTACTGATTTTCCTTTTTTCATTTTGATAGAAAAAGATTATATATATTTTTCATCTGTGAGATTCCAAAAATTTAAATACAAAATGATTAACATTGAGTTCTTACTAATTAAATCAGTAGAGGAGGTTTGGCTGACACTATGCTACCTACTCAAATTAAGAGAGTGTCTCATTGCATTAAACACAGTGCATTTGTCACAGATAAGCTCTCAGCCTACTTATTTGACATGACAGTTAATGCGTAAGGAAAATGAATTTTCCCAGTATTGCAGGCAACAGATGCACAGCTGTGTTGCTTCTAATTAACCGACCTAGAAATTTTGAAGCAAATAGAGAGGATATAAACACTATTGTCTTTAAATTGAGCAAGAATGTAATAAAACTTAAAATAGATTTCATTTCAATAAGTTGACTAGTCTTACCATTAAACTAAATAGAAAAAAGAATTGTCATGATGTGTGCAAAAACATAGGTAAGCTGTATTAAAAAATGATTAAACATCAGGGATATATGGCAGCTTAAATCATAAAATAGACATAAATTGAAATGACTAGGTTATCCTATGCTTTTTAAAAGATTTAATCTGTATTGTATTTTTCCATTACCATTTAGTTTTCTTATGCCCCCCTTCCCCCAGCAATCACCACACTGTTGTCCATGTTGATGAGTGCTTTTTCCTTTTTCCTTAATCCCTCCAGACCCAAGCCTCATCCACCTCCCACTCCCGCTCCAGGAGCTGTCAGCCTGCTATGTATGAGTCTGTCTCTATTTTGCTTGATAGTTCAGTTTGGTCATTAGATTCCACATATGAGTGAAATTGTACGGTATTTGTTTTTATCTGACTGGCTTATTTCACTTAACATAATGTTCTCCAGGTCCATCAATGCTGTCCAAAGGGCAAAATATTCTTTCTTATGGCCAAGTAGTATTCCATATGTAAACGTACCATATTTTTTATCCACTTATCCACTGATGGACACTTAGGCTGCTCCCAAATCTTGGCTATTTTAAGTAGCACTGCAAAAAAACACAGAGACGATTATATTCTTGCAGCTCAGTGTTTCGGGTCTCTTCAGATAAATTCCCAGAATTGGAATTGCCAGGTCAAAATGCAGTTCCATTTTTAGTTTTCTGAGGAAATTCCACAGTGTTTTACACAGTGTCTTCACTAGTCTGTAGTCCCACCAACAGTGCAAAAGGGCTCCTGTTTTTCCACATTCTCACCAGCACTTGTTGTTTGTTGATTTATTGATGATGGCCATTCTGTCAGGTGTGAGGTGATATCTCATTGTGGTTTTAATTTGCATTTCTCTGATGATTAGTGACACTGAGCATCTTTCATGTGTCTCTTGGCCATCACTATGTTCTCTTTGGAGAAAACGGAGTCATATTCCATTGTGTATATGACCACTACTTCTTTATCCAGTTATCTATTGATGGATAGTTAGGTTGCTTTCCTATTTTGGCTTTTGTAAATAATGCTGCAATAAAGATATGGTTGTGTATGTCATTTTGATCCAGTGTTTTTGGTTTCTTTGTATAAATACCCAGAAGTGGAATTGCTGGATCCTTCTCTATCTCATGTTATAGCCTTTGTTTTAAGATCTATTTTGTCTGATACGAGTATTGCTATCTCAGCTTTATTGTTTGTTTGTTTCTACCTTCATGAAATATCTTTTTCCATCACTTTACTTCAGACTGTGTGTCTTTTGATATGAAATGACCCTCTCATAGACAACATATGTAAGGGTATTCTTTCTTAACCATTTGGCCACTTATGCTTTTTGATTGGGGTATTAATCCATTTGTATTTGATGTAATTATTGATAAATATGCATTTATTATCATTTTATTATTCATAATTTTGATCTTTTTACTCCTTCATAAAGAAGACACTTTAACCTTTCTTGTAATTCTGGTTTGGTAGTGATGAACTCCTTTAGCTTTTTGGAGGGGTTTTTTTTTTTTGGTCTTTATCTGTCCTTTGACTTTAAATGATAGCTTTGCTGGGTAGAGTGGTCTTTGCTGTAGGTCCTTGCTTTTCCTCACTTCAAATATTTCATGACAGTCTCTTTGGCCTGCAAAGTTCCTGTTGAGGTTCAGCTGGCAATTTTACTGGAGTACCTTTGTAGGCAACTAACTGCTTTATTCTTGCTGCTTTTACATTCTCTCTTTGTCTTCAATCTTTGCCATTTTAATGATGTGTCATGGTGTGGGCCTCAGGGTTTATCTTGTTTGGGACTCTCTGTGTGTTTCCCAGACTTGTGTGTCTTTTTCTTTTACCAGTTAGGGAAGTTTTCAGTCATTGTTTCTTCAAATTGGTTTTCCATTCCTTGCTCTCTCCCTTGTTCTTCTGGTACCCCGAAGATGTGAATTTTGTTATGCTTAATGTCATCCTGGAGGTCCCTTTAACTATCCTCATATGAATTCATTTTTCTTTTTGCTGTTCTGAATGGGTATTTTCTGCTACCTTGTCTTCCAAACCACTGATTCAGTCCTCTGCTTTATCTAACCTGTTGTTGACTGCTTTTAGTGTATTCTTCATTTCATTTATTGTATTCTTCATTCCTGACTGGTATTTGTTATAGTTGTTATGTCTTTTTTTATGTTTTTGAGGTTCTCACTAAGTTCCTTGAGCATCATTATAACCAGGATTTTGAATTCTGTGTTTGGTCACTTGCTTGCCTCTATTTCTTTTAATTTTTTCTGAATATTTTCCATGCTCTTTCATTTAGGACATGTTTCTTTGTCTCCCATTTTGGTGACTTTCCTGTGTTTGTTTCCATATATTTGGTAGATATGCTATGTCTCCCAGCCTTCGTGGGGTGGCCTTTTATAGTAGGTGTCTTGTAATGGCCAATGAGGCAGCCTCCCCAGTAACCAAACCTGGGCATTCCAGGTTTAGCTTCCCATGTGTGCATCTTCTGTTGTAGTTGAACCATGATTGCCGATGGCACATCCACGGGAGAAATTGATCTCTAGGCTGATCAGCTACAGGGACTGGCTGTGACTACAGTGGAGGAGCTGCTGTACAGGGGCTGACCCCATGGAACAGAACTTGCTTCAGCAGGGCACTGGTACCTGCCTTGAGTGTGTCACTTGTGGATGAGATTAAGTAGTGCTCTGGCATGGTCTGAAGCAGGCCATGGGGTACCCTGGCTTTGGGGACTCCTGGGAGGTACAGGCCAAAGTCAATCATTCAGTCAATCAGAGTCAATCAAAGTCAATCAGGTACTGTGTCCTGCCCAGGGCCACCTGACATGAGCTTTAAATGATACAAAAGAATCTTCAGAGAGCTGCTATTTGTGGTGGGCTTGGAAGTGCGGCAGATAAGCCAAGCAGCAAACCGAGTCTAGCTGTTGCTTGTGCTGAGTTTGGGGCCACTTAGCAAGTGGTAAGTGCATGGCAAGCCAAGGTCAGATGCTGTTTGTTTGTGAACCTTTGAGAGAATTTAGGAAAGTTCACAGCATAGGCCAAGACAGGCCATTTGTTTAGTAAAGCCACTGGAAGTGACTTGGGTGGGTCCACAAGTTGGGTGGGCTGGGGTTTCAGGGAATCATCAGGGCAGGAAAATATTGTTAGCCAGTTTGATGGAGACTCAGATGCAGTACCTACCTGCACCTTCAGGGTGGGGGCCCAGAAAAGGATTGACAGCATTGCCAGCAATTCTGTCTGGGAGAAAGCTGCCCTTCCATCTGGGCAATTCAGTTCCTCCTTATTTGTCCCTGGTGCCTTTCCAGCTGCCATGCCAGTGCTGAGCTCAGAGCAAGTAAGTCCAAGTGTGGGCTCTTTAACAGGAATGCCTGGGACTCCACCAGCCCTCGATCTCACTCAGGAAAATCATTGCTGGTTTTCACAGCCATCCATTGTAGGGATTTCTCTTCCTGGTGCTATAACCCTTTCTGGGGAACCTGCTGTGAGGCTGGGACACAAGAGGGACCTCTACAGTCAAGATATCCCTCCTTATTTTTAACCATCTCATGTGGGTGTGGGACTTGCTGATTCCATGTCTCCACTCTTCTTATCAGTCCCAATTTGGTTTCTTTGGTATATCCTTATTTATAGAAATTCCGTTCAGCTAGATTTCAGGTGGTTTCAAATGATGGTTGTTCTGTAGTTTAGCTGTAGTTTTGCTGTGGTTGTGGGAAGAAGTGAGTATAGCATTTACCTACTCTGCCATCTTGACCAGAAACCAAAAACAAATTAGTTTTAAAATTAACCACATTCATTATTTTTTATATTGTTAAAGTAAACACCATAAATTGATTTTCTAAACTTTCATATTCTTATCCTATACCAGTTCTTTTAAAAATAAGGGATTTTCTTGTTAATGTCTCTGTAGCTTGGATATATGACCCTAACTTAATTCCACATGACTTTTGGTTGCCACTTAGTATATGTTATCAATATATCATGTAAATGTCTTGATTTTCAAGCAAAGCCAAGACAAAACACATAATCCTCAATGTACCCATAATGATTTAACACCACCATGATTTAGGGTTTGATTAAAGTCAGTCAATACTAATTTGCAGGGCAAACGAATTAAATGCCAAGAAACTAGAAGCAATTTCAGCATTTATAATAATAGTGCTTCTATAATTTTGCAGACATATGCTTCTATGTCTTATAAAAATGGAAAATGAAAATGTAATAAATCAACATTGCTATGTTGCATCTTACACCTACAAAGCATATTTTTCTCTTTTTGGATATTTCAAAATCTTTGACAGTTATACTAGTTCTGTTAAGCAAGTTTAGACCGGAAAATAGAAAATATTTTTATAAGATTTCAATTACTAGAATAAATTAGTGCTGTTTAACTTTGTTTATTCTTTTTAGCCAAATGCAATTGCTAATTAATTCCTTAGGTCTATCTTCATGGCATTAAGTCCAATCTGAATTCCAGCTCAAGACTATAAAACTTCACTCATAAAATGAGCATGCCAATAATTACTTAAAAAACTAAGAGAATCAAATAAGAACATAGAGGTAAAGGGCTAATCACAATGTTTGCTACAGAACTTACAGTCAATGGATCACAATAATAATTGTTATGGGCTATTTGAGAGGCAGTCCTTTCATTTATTTATTTTTTGTTAGTATGTCCACTTGCTATGTTATACCTGAGGAACTAATCAGGCACTCAATTATTTAATGACTCCATTTTAAATTAAGTACAATTATGTGGCTGCACCTGTCTTTCCATTCTTAAATCTAACACTATAAGTAACCACTAATTATAAGAAGTATGAATTAATTTTGCTGGACACAATGACAGGTATATATAAAGCGTTACTTTTAAAGGTTTTTTTTTAAACTTTATCTGAATTTAGGCTTTTGAGAAATCCCAAATGCACCTTTCTGTTTATCTCAAAATACTGAATAAAAAACGTGCATTAAAACTGTATAAGATGAAGCTATCATGAAAGTAACAAAAAAGAAGATAAAGAAGAGAAGAAAAAGAAAAGAGAAAGGAAGAGAAAACAAAGAGTTTAACTTGAGTCTCCATGCCTTTTACATGAATGGTTGGCTATTTACACACTTTTGGAAGGCACAAATCATATAAATTTAGACAGTATCTGAATTGCTTCTGATAAACAAGGAATTAATGTGATAAGTTTATTAATGATTTGAAGGGACTCTTTTAAGGAAACAAATCTGTGAAAATGAGAAAATAAAGTTTCAAACCATGAATTTCACATGTCACCACTTAAATTCTTTTTAAGGAACCCTGTTGCTCCCAAAGCCAATCATAACATACCCCATGATCTTCATTATATAACATTTGCTTATCTCTCCAGATGTCACCATATACACACTTTGTAAAATTTGCTATAAAATTTTATATTTTATATAAAATTCGTAGAAAAACAGAACTTTATGTAGTGCCTGAACGTTTCTTGTTGCCTCATGTCAATTGGCTTCTTCAAAAGTCATTCCATTATTGAGCAGGCACTCATCTCCTCTTACCTTCTAACGCCTGCTTATTTTGAGATGTCAGTGCAGGTCTCCTCATTTCTGTGAAGTCCTTCTTCATTATAGGTTTGTTATCTAAACTAGAGGAGGCCAAACACAAATTGAGTTTCAAATAAACAATGCGTAATTTTAATATATGTAATATGTCCATGCAATTATATACATATGTGTACCAAAATACCAAACTACCAACAATAATGTCGTTTATCTGAGATGCAAATTTAACAGGGTGTCCTGTGCTTTTTGTTGTTGTTGTTGTTAAATCTGACAATTTTCCTCTCTTCTGTGTCATCGCTGGCTAGGCCCCACCATCCCACTGGGTTATACATCCGTCTTTAGTGCCTCAGTAGGACCTTCTGCAGAGTCTTCTGGACTGCTTCCCTCACTGCACACATATCCTGAAGGCATGAATTGCCTCATTCCCTTTGTATCTTCAGCACTTGCACAGTAAATCACACACAGTGGAAGCTTAACATGAATTCCTTCCCTTAGTGTGAGGCATATCATTTATAACACTAAACATCAACTTTTATCCACTGTGTATTAACACGGAACTTTTTTATTCTGCTTGAAGGAAAAGCTTTGAACTTTCCTCATGTATTTTTCAGGAGTGGAAAAATGCTGGGCCTACTACATGTTTTCTGGCCTGTTATTTTATCCTACTCCACTGATATCAGGATTTCATCTTTAGGATCTAAGAGCAGCTTGAAATCAAAAGGTTTTTATTACTTGCTGGTAACTCAGAATGAAAAAAATGCTAGTTCACTTTAGAATAGACTTTTTGTATACCTACAGTGTCTATTCTGAAACTTACCTTTCCTAAGTAGGCAGAGAAAAAGACAAAGATCACGGTCAAGTTTAAATCCCTTGTTATTACATAAATCTTTTATGCTGGTTCTTTATTCACCTGTGAGGAAAGAGGTCTTTTCTGACAGCCAGCTTTACAGGAACCATTCCTGATTCCATTGTGACCATCAGTTCTCGCTCCATTGTTCTCTAGTTACAGCGGTCTCCCAGGAGCTTATACTCCAGCACCACCAGCCAAAGATATACTTAGAGTGAATAATCTTCTCAGTTTCTAACCCAGAAACGATTTTCTCACAAAGAGATTAAGATTTATTGTGAAATAATATAAAGTTACAAATCTACAGATTTTGGTTTCTGTTGTGGTCAACTAGAAAATTAAGACTTTCCTTTGTTAGTTTTTTTGTTATATTTATTCCTAGACAATTTTATTCCTAGGCAATTATTATAAATTCTACACATACACAAACATGTACCCTAAAGCAGACTATATGACTACGTTCACATTAATATTTATTCTTCAGTATTGGACTAATTTCTTCATTTGTCAAAATTATCTTGAATATTTTCCCTACCTTGCAGAATAATAATAACTACTTCTAAATTAGTATTACCATAAACTGATGGTCATTCTCTCAATGTCTTGTTGAAATCTTCCAAATAAAACTTGGCTTCTTAATATAATAGATACACCAACTCGGGGCACACTTATACAAACCTTTTATTTCAAGGGCAAACAATATGGTACATCACAAGAACTTGAGTGCGGGCTTTTTCTCTGTGAAGTCTAGGAAATACCTCCTGTGCAAGCTCCTCAAGGGCCCTGTTTCTCCAGCTTGAACCACTGCGATCTGTGCAAAGACATCTCCATCTGGGGAGAGCTCAAGCCAAGTTCATCAAACAGGTTAGGCCAGTCGTAAACCATTAGTAAAGAAATTGTCCCAGAGGATCTCCAGGAAGTTTCGGATCTTAATCAGAACATCTTAAATTTAAATGTCCTTATCTTAACTGTCTTCTGCCAAGAGTCAAAAAATTAGACATCCAAGTATCCCGAATTAAAGGTACAGCTTTCCCAGTCCAGCTATAAAACAGCTGTTTCCACAACATCGCATGCATGTTTCCTTTTACTAATGTTTAGAAACAAAAACAAAAATAAAAACATGACTATAAAATAGAAACTTGGTCTTACAAATGGAAAAAAACCTAGTTAGCGTGTGTATTTAAAATCTCACTAATCAATATCAGCCATTATTCATGAAATTCAATTTGACCTAACCATTATTAAAAAATGCGTTCCATTTTTTTCTCAGCTGTGTAATTGATACTCTCTTTTGGTCAATGTCTTGGATTTTTAGTATACTTGCAGCTGGCACAAACAAGAATTTTTTTCTTTCATTATATTGTTACTAATGTCTTTCTCTCACATTATAAACTCATCATTTTCTTCTACTTGAGTGAATTCCAAAGAAATATTGTCTCAATGATTAGTCATCAGTGTGTAATGAAGAATGCTTTTCAGCTGCCCCAGTCAACTTGGAGCCTCCAGCCATGCTATCCCTATGCCACTGACTTGCATAGTCCACAATTACACTCTAGTAATTCTCAATAATATTAAGATGTTAATTAATCTATTACTCATTGGCTCGCTCATTCACTGAGCCATGAATAACTGCTATACACATGTATACCTCTTGGTGACCACAGTGCTAGGTAATGGAGAAACAAGTGCAATAGGGTTCCTTCTCTCATGCATTTGTAGATTGAGAGAGAATGCAAATGGGAAAACAGGAAATAATAAAATATTTGGTAAGTGCTATAGTGGAATTTCTGATGGATTGCAGTGCCCAAGAGGTGCCTGCGGTGGGGTGTCAGAGAAAATTTTCTGAAAAAGAATATTAGCTACAACATTAAACAGTAAAGAGCAATTAAGTAGGAAATGACAGGCTTGTGCTATAGAGATATAGAACATTCCAGACAGATGAATCAGAAAGAGTTTAGCAGAAATACCATATGGCCCTGAGTGAGAGACTGAGAAAATGAGGGAATGAATGAGAATGAGAGAAAGAGACAGAGAAAGAGTATAACAGATTGTTTGTGCTTGTGTAATGTAAGCACAGGAGGGAAGCTCTAAGAGAAGACACTGGGGTAGTGAGATAAAACATATCCTTACAGGGACTGGGAAACAATATTAATGGTAGGAAGGAACATGACTTACCAAATCCATCTGGAGAAGGATTTGGTAAAAACTCTTAATTTTCTAGTCTTCCACAAGTCAGTCGGAGGAGAATGGTTAATGTAACACAAACATATTTCTCCACTTTAGCATGGTTTTCACTCTTAACTCTTCCTGGGGAGTCTTTACATTCCCCATTCTCCTTGATGTGCTAACCATCTGTGTTCGCCTCCATGAAATCTTCCATTGAATTAACTGAATAGATGGGTTTTCTCCTTTTACTGAATCCATATAATTTTATTTTTCCCTTATTCTTGAGCTCTATTTTTTTTTAACTTATTGTCCCCTCTCACTAGACAAGCCTCTTGAAGACAGGTATTAACCATTTTAGAATCCTTTATAATATGGTCATTCGTGACTTATAAATTAAACAATACAGATTAATTAATCATAGGGAAAATGTTAAAAAACAGAAGTTATGGTTTTTCATAAGACCTACACATCATAGCAGAATGTTTCACCGAAGGCATAACCCTCTTTGGAATGAAGTGTTGGAAATTCACACATTTTTATTTTATAAATATCTCCTTCTTTTTTTAGTTTAGCTGATGTTACTCAACTGTAATTTAGAATGTAATTTTTTTCAGTCAAAAGCACACCATCCACCTTTGTTTTATACCAAAGGAATATTAACATGTAGGTGGATTAAACCAAAGGACGAACTCAAAGAAAAGTATTCATACACTCTTATTTCATTTTTAAATGGTATTTTCTTCTCAGAAAGATAAGACTAGCAGGTAACTGAATGCATTTAATCTAAAGAATTTATTTTAAAATAATTTGAAAATGGTTGTTCGGCATACTTTGGGAACACAAAAATATTGTTTTATTTTCTTTTTAGACAAACTTATTTCTTTAACTAATTATTATACCTTGCTGATTAGCAGAGACTGAAATTCCTTTCCCAGCAGCAAAAATTAAAACCAAAACCAAACCAAAACAAAAGCCCATAGAAGTACACTCTCTACATACACTAAAATTGATAACTAATGATCTAATGGCACACACACACACACACACACACACACACACACACACACCAATGTATATAGTATATTTGTATCATTGGAGCTGAGAATTTATCAGTGTACAATTAAATGTACTACATGTATGAGTACTAGAGTGATAATAAGTAAGTGCTGAAAGTGCCAAGCCCTTTACATGCATTATCCCACTTTTTTCCAATAACTATACAGAGTTACATGCTTGTGCTGTTTCAAGTCTGAAGACAAGCAGAAAATGAACCTAAGACTTCTGAGATAAGTTGCTCAGGGACACAGAGCTAGAAAAGGGCAAAGCTAGAATGTGAGCTCGTACCGGAGTGAATCCAAGTTCTGACCAAGATATGACACAACCTTAGGCTCAACAACATAATGCTGTGAATGACGGTACTAAGCCTAACTCACTTTACCACAAAAACCTTTTTTAAAAATAAATCACATTTTTTAAAAATCAAAATCCAATCAGATTGGCATTCATTCTAAATGATTATGGCTTCTTTGGTGCTTTTCTACCACTTGAGTGAAAGTTGTGTTAAGTATGAAGGCAGAAGCATAGGGCCTGTCGGTGACTTTGTTCAACCAGAGATTGTTTTGCTTTTGTTTTTTGTTGTGAACAAATTTATACATGATACACTCTACACACTTGAAAAGACCTTAAAGGATCTGATTTATGTCAAAAGATGATCTAATGAATACTGATGGAGAACGTACTCTCTGGCAAAGCCTACAGTGTTCATATCTGGGGAGCACGAAGGTTCTGCCTCTCACTGAGCACAAACTCTGCTCCCTACTGCCTGCCATTCGATCTTGATTATAGCACCGCGAAACCAGAGAGCAGAGTTTCTAAGTCTTCACTACGTGTTACCTTTAAAATACTGAGACTAAGACAAAAGCCCTTTCCCCTGTCATCTATTCTTTTCAGAGTACACATCATCTAGTTGCTTCATCTATTTTTCAAAATGATGTTTTCAAAATGCCTTCACTGTCCCAATGGGTTCAACTTTGGTTTTGTTTTTCTTAAAACTCAGAGGCCAGAACTGAATAAGGTGCTAAAGATGTACATTTGGCTAGCTAAGTGGAAATCACAATTTCTTTTTTGAGGCATTGTTTTCTATTAATTCCAGCTGGACTATATTAATTTTGTTGGCAACTAACCTACATTAATGTGTAAATAAATCAACAGTTAAGTAAGATGCCTAAGATGTTTTCCACATGTGCTACACACAGAGCCATACTGTCTACCTTGGCTATTATTGCTGATTTTTCAGACAAGATGCAAGATAAGGTAAAAACTAGTCTATTGATATCCTTTTAGATTCTAAATCTAGTAATCATTGATTAAAAGTAATGAACAGTCAAGGCTAAGGCTTGTGGGCACTTTGGCACACAAATCCAGATATCCCACCGGGCATTTGTAAAATCAGTGACAAGCAATTAGTTAATAAAATACTTTACAGAAACAAAGTCAAGTTTTTTTTTTGTAGTTTAATAAAAACAATAGGGATTAAATTTTATTTTCAAAGAACTTAATGCTAGGCTGACTTGAAACTAAGGAGAAGTACTTAAAATTAAAAACATTTTCCTAATAAATACTATTAATAAAATTAAATCAGTATTCTAAAGTTATCTACACAGTATAGAGTATAACATTTCTTCAGAAAACAGTCTCACATTTTATCATTCAATGTTCAATGAATACATTATAAAATAAGTATTTTTCAAATTTTTTGAAACATAGTAAGGCATTTCAAAAAAAGAAAAATTATTTGATGTGTTGCAATATCAACCAAATCTGACTATTCATTTTCTTATTTTCTCTTAGTTTTCATCCAAATTACATGACTAACATAAATATGGATTTGAAAAGACTTTCCTTAATTTCACAACTATATTTCACAGGGTATGTCTGATACCATATCATATACATATTTTGAGAATGCTAGGAAGTAAAGCATCCTCGTTGAAATTAAAGCTTTGCTTACCCTAACGCTTTCATTTTCCCAAAGGTGCACTTCTTAGCTTTCATGTTCTCCCTGTCGGTCCTTCAGACTGGGTGCAGAAGCTAAAGCCCCACCATCAGCACTTTGGTGCCACATTTACAAAGAAAAGCAAACATTAAACTTCAAGCCTTCTGTGCACTAAAGAGCAAATGTGCCAGGAAGAAAAACAGTTCCCTGTGTGGCATGCACAAAATCTTTCTACCTCAGAATAGTATAGAGAAATACTTTCAAGTTCTTTTCAGTCCCAATGGAGTTAGAGGACACTCATGCCTACGGCAGTTTTACTTATCTCATCTCATACAAAGAGAAGCTGCCATGAAGGGAACTGGCCTGCTTCAATAACTGAAATATGAAAATGATCTTTTGCACTTAAAATGCAAAGGTGTGGGAGTGTAGAGAAATTGATGTGGGCATGAATATTCTGTCACCCAGCTTACAGCTGATGTTTTCACTTATGTCTTTGGGTATTTGAAATAATACACACTGAATAGTAAATAAACCTCCAAAAGAAATAAAAAGGGAGAAAGGACACTAGCTTTTAACAAAAAGATTTTTGAAAAAAGATTTGTGCTACAAAACATGTCTAGATTTACAGGGAGAATCTGCATACTATCTCACAGCTGTAAGTGACCTCTCAGGCCCTCATTAAATATTTTGTATGAGCAACTTGCTTCTTATACGAATTTAGAAACTTAGAGGTTAGAGTGAGAAACTTAAATATAAATGAAAAAAGTCAAACTTCCAATCTGATAATATATGCAGTGAATCAAAACCGGAAGAAATCAGGGACATGTGACCAATATACAGAAAGGAAATCTCAAATGCTGCGGTAGTAAACACACACTTATCTACAGAAGCTAAAAAATACAAGTAATTTCAATAAATGATAGCATAGCAGATCTTAAGAGAAATTTCAAATCACTAATTATTAATATTCCTTTTCTCCTATCCAGGATGAATGCATGGGTATGTTTACATTCCCACCAGAAGCATTTTTTAAAAAATCAAATATAAAACAATGGATTTTAGACATTGACTATCATGTAGAGGATGATCCCTGAGAGAACAGAAACAAATGAGGCAGGCCATACAGTTGTCCTGGTTTACGGCCTGGAGTAATTTCCAGGCTGCAACAGAGAAAACGCCTAGTTGTCTTGCTGAGTTGAAGAAGGAGAAATGGATGCCTGAAAAAGTCAAGCCGGCCAGAGTTTTCTGTGCTGAATACCATAGAAGAGAAGGCTGCAGAGAAAGAACTCCAGGAGTCAGCAACAAGGTCAGCCTGGAGGCCTTAGCTGAGAAATCAGCATGTAAATACAACAACAAAAAGACCTCCCAATTCACAGAACATAGGGCAGAGTACTCAGCGAAGATTTAGCTCAGTAGTGTAATGACAAAACTAATTCATAACTGCCCTCATCTCATCTGACAGATTTTGAGCAAGTCTCCAAACACTGGTCAAATACTTTCAGAATAACTTAACTGTGACTCAGAACAAGATCAAGGATGTTCATAGGGATATGAAAATATCTAACACCTAGTAAAGCAAAATTCATGGTGGGTGGCATCCAATGAAAGGATCTGCAAGCAGAGAAGCAGGCAATCTCTAAGGAGGTAAAAATTTATTCAACAGAAGCAGACCCAGATATGATGCAGATGATAAAATCAATAATCAAGACATGAAAGCAGTTATTGTAACTATGTGACTGCAATTTGAACTATGCATAGTTCAAGACAGGGGAGGAAAGACAGCATGATGAATAGAAATTATAAAAAGTACAAAAATATAATACTTTTTGTGAGAAATCAAACTTTTGCAACCCTGATGTTCCTTTTTCAATCAAAACACTTAAAAATATACATAATTGCATATTCAAATCCAACAAGAAATATTTTTTTACTCTTAGATTCGTCCTCCAGGCAAGTGACATAGCATGCCATCAAGCTGAAATGAGATGACAAAATTTTTGCTTTGTCATTATCACTACTTCTATTATTTACTTTGTTAAGTAAAAGCATGTTTTAGCATGAACTTCACTATTCTTTACAAGAATTATCTTGATTTACAATATTATAAACATAGACACAATTGATTATTTCTAAAGTTTCAATTTACCTTGCCTAAAAATCTCAGTTTACTTTCTGGTATGTGACAATTGCCACAGTCACTAATGTACACCTCAGCTTTCTTTGACTTAAAGTGGGGAGGGACCCAAACTCAGCCAGTCTTGGTAGTTGTGTGAAATTGTCTGTTAAATAAGTCACTCCTAAAATAAATATAACTGTTAAAAAGACTTCCCATTTTCCTGAGTGTTTGTATTTATAGAAGCAATGGCGGCACCGTCACATATTGATGATATAACTTGGGATCTAGTCTTAAAATTCTGTATGAAAAGAGCAATTTGAGAAGAATCTTGTCCATATAGTTTAAGCTTGTTCCAGATGTAACTTGCTGGCATCAAGTATCAAGTCACAATAAAACTTAATTTGCAAAGTTGAAAATAGACTTTCAATGGACAATTGTATTAAAACACTCAAAGGGCAATGATGTGATAAGGAACTTCAATGTATTGTTCAATGTTCTCACTGGATGGGAAAAAAAGTGATTTCTGAGTTATAAGTATAAATGGACCCTTAGATTTTTGGGGAGTTATCCATAAAGAAAAATAATGCACCAGTTAAGAATGTATACTTGGAAAAGTTACATGGGGAGTAAAGCAATGTTTGTCCTGTTCCAGAAGATAAAATCAGAATACATTTGTGAAAGCCATAGGAAGGTTTGTTGTACCTGATTAAAAACTCACCTTACTATTTTAGAACTCTTCAGGATTTTCAGATCACATTCGGTGGACATTTGAGTTCCATATAAGGGACTCAATAATAGGTAGGAATTTGGGGAACAATTCATTAAAACAGTTTTGTGCATAACCTCTTTGCTTTAATGAAGTAGTTTTTGCTACTTAATTTTTCTATTTAGTAAAATTACTCCTCTAATAATTATGTTAATTAAATTCCAAAAGAATATGAATAATAGATTTTATTTATCTCCTGGTAAAATGTTTCAAAATAACATAAAATATTATGATATATTATATTATTATAATAGAATGTATCCCAGAAATATTCATCAATGAAATTCCCTAAGAATAGTTTTGATTGATATCTTAAAACAGAATATATGTGGCTTATTTCTATATTTAACTATTTCTACCAGAGAATAAGAATTATTAACAGAAGATATGGCATATATGTCAGTGTAAAGAGATTGATAAATTGCACATCAAAGCAATAAAATTGATTCATAGCTATTCATAAACCTTAAATAATTTAAAAGAGTTCATATAATAGTTTGAATATTTAAAAAATCACGCAGACACAATTTTTGAAGTTCAATTATTTATAACAGTAGTGCATATGATTTTCTAAGCCATTATTTAGATTTTGTCTCTTAATCTCTGTTTTCAAGCAGCTTCAATTTTGACTCTTTATATTATTCTGAATTTCCCAAGCGAGACATATAAAACTGAGATTTCCTGAGGGGAGGTGACCCTCACCAACTGCTGATTGTCTTCTTTTGGTGTCTGTGATAGTTAGGCATGCTGTTTTTTAGACACATTTTTTTCTTCATTGTTTTATTTTTATAACAACTATATACTCTATGATTTTGGAATGAAACAATAATCATGTTACAAAGATAATGAAAAACCTTGGTCTTCAAATTCATCTTTCCCCAATTTCCATCTATGTACTGTTCACTGTACAAGATACACTGCACTCAATAAAATCTTATGGAGGATAACCAGAGTGCTTAGCCTAGGTCTTGTGTATAACTGAAGAATAAAAACAGAAAGAGATGATTTATATACTTCAGTGTTTATGCCATTATCTTGCTATGTTCTTAATAATACAAAATTTAATTGCTCTATCTTTTCCAAAGATAGAAAATGTATATGGTTAGAATACTCATCTTACATATCCATTACATTATCCTAAATGTCTCTTGCAAGCATGATACCTCATCCTCTTTTGGAAAATATCAGAAGTCCCATTTAGTTTTTACATGCTTGTGTGTGAAAAGTGATTATCCAAGAAAGTTGTATAGATGATGGCAATGATGATGAAAACAAAGCTAAGTTTAATGGAGTCATTTCCTAAGTAACACAGATGGTGTGTGATAGATTAATTTATATAAGAGTGGCAGGCACTTCTCAGCAACTGGCTAGAACCTAAACATTACTCCAGCATGTGACTGTGGTAATGGTAATAGAAACAAAAGGAGAGTTGAACTCAGAGTTACAAAGTCATTTCATGCATACCAATATGTAGGAAAGCTTTCTAAGTTTATGCACTTTACACTATTTGATTGATTATTTCTTTTTTTGTTAGGTCTGTATACAGCATTATTAAGTGCAATGCATTTTCTGAGAGGGAAATTACTGCTAACTTATTTTGTATTCTCGCTGTTGTTCCAGATATTACAATAGTTTTTATATAATTTGTTTTTCATTAAAATATTCATATGGAATAAAGTGCAATTGTAAAATCATAGTATTTACACATAAAAGTTTCGTAATACATTTATAATTTTGCTTCTCAGAAGTTATATCATTTAGCACTCTACCTTGAGTCCCCTCGTGTATATAAAAGAGTTCCTTTGCTACCACTTATTGGTCAGTGCGGATTTGTTTTTTTAACTTGCAAATTTGGTGCATGAGAAAAGCTACTACTATTGCTTTTATTTGTACTTCATGCATTATGAGGAGGGTTAAGAACATTTTAATATATTTAATTTATTTTTGACATCTTTTATGATTATTCTATTCATATTCTTGACCAATTTTTCCACAAGAATATATAAATAACTTTAGTCATTTTAATGCATGATGGAAATGTTCAGGATCTTTTCCTACATCTTATAGAAGAATTGAGAAGCAATGAACAACAACAAAAACTATATTAGTGTATTTGTGATAAATGTAGATAATCAACTTAAGGAAAACAAACACACAGGTAGCTCAATATGGTATTTCTTTTATTTAATACAGCTGGCTTATTATTTTAAAAAGAAACTAGGCAGCAGAAGGAAGTTTCAAAGTGTAACCTAAAAAATGAGGAAGATTACATAAGGAAGAAAGATCATTTGTTGGTTTTTGCCTTAGGAAATATGCTGACCCAAGAAAGGGAGAAGCAGTCCTAAAAAAAAAGAGGGGGTCTCCTTATTTTTTTTAAGAATGTCTTTATTTTTAAATACATGTGCATACAATACTAATAGAACCTATTAAATTCATTCAGTTAAAATTTTTTTATAGTCTTGAAAATAACAAAACCAGAGTCTCCATTCTTTCAATACTTTTGTTTTGCTCCATATTTTTATCATGTTTCATTTCAATTTGCAGTTGTAAACATATATGAATATATAAACATATTTATTTTAAGTAATAAATATGCCTTTTAACTATCATGGTGCCACTTAACTGATAATTCTTTTTTTTCTATTTTATTTTATTATTTTTATATAATTTTTCCCATTACCATTTAGAAAGGACTCATGGACATAGACAACAGTGTGATAATTGCTAGGGGGAGGTGAGTATAGGGGTCTCCTTATTTTCAGTACCCACTATCTCCTTATCATATAAACATATTTTGCACATTTACAATTTCGATACATACAAGCTTTATTTAAATGAAACATATCGCTATTAAAATAACCATTTGGGAACTAATCCATTATAAGAATTTCAACATGTTTATAAACACATTCCAAGAAAATAAATAAAACATTCAATTAAAAAATTATGACAGAAAGACTTTAACATACATATGCAAAAGTCTTTTTTTCAGAAATAACCAATGGTTTTATCTTAGAAAGTAAGGTTGTATTTAATTTGTCAATACCATTTATTAACTATATCATTATAAGGCCAAGAATTGAATTGTATCTAAACAAGTAGTGCTGAAAAAATCAACACATTGACTTGTTTCATAGACCTTAGTACAAACAAATCAAAGAGCCAAGGTCAATCTTTATGTAATTTGTGGCAGCTAATGTCTAACAGGAAGTTTAGAAATTCAATTGACCAGACTTCCAATGGTCTGTATTACCAAGGGTCGTCCAAAGAAATAGTCACTTGAATATTTTAACTCTTTCCCAATTACTTTATCCAACTTATTGCTCAATGTTGACTAAAGATGGTCCTACAAAATAATTGTTTTATAACTGAATGCAATGTATATATCTTTTTTTCTGTAGAAATCGATATGCCAATTTTTATAGGTATACTAAGTGATTTATATTAGCTTACTAAATATTTTTGTCTACAAACATTTTTCTGAGACAAATTTAATATTTAATTACTTTCCCTTTTCAAGTATATTTTCTCTCCATTTTATGATCCTTATTTTCCATGGCCATTTTTAAAAATACAAATACATGTGCATGTGTGTATTACATATGTGTATATCTATTTGATTTGTATATTAATTGAAAAATAACAAAAAATTTATAAGGCTAAAACATATGAAGCAATAGGGCAAAAGCCAGATGTGTGTGTGTGTGTGTGTGTGTGTGTGCATGTCTGAGTACGTGAAAATCAAAACAGGAAAAACCATTCTAAAACTCAAGATACTATTATAATTTTCACTAAATTTTCCACAATAAATAAACTCTGGATTTTAAATTTGGAAGTCCAGATTATGTAGCATGACATTTTAATGAAAGTGATTATAAATTTTACCAATAACAAAGTAATAATTTTAGTTGTACGAGAATTAGAGTTATATAGTTTGAAAGGTTTCTGTCTTTGTAGGGCCCCCATCATTTTTAAACACAATTTTCTGAGCTAGATGCAGCAAACTTCATCTATCTATGGTTTTGTTTCATCATCTACTATAATATTATAAAATATATAATTTTAGGGGAAAAGTGAAATACAAAGAAATACAAATACTTTTGAAATACTCCACGGGGAATGAGCTTTTCCTGGGCGATGACAAATGGGGGCGTGACCTTGCTGGTAATTGCAGGTGCCCTTATTCTGCATGAGCTCTTTAATCTTCACGGTTCCTTCAAATTCTACATGTATTCAAGATAATTTAGGAAATGACATCATCATCAATTCCTCTTTCAAATCAAGAGTGAATTTGATTTAGCAAGACTTTTGGACTCTTTCCCTGGAAAAGATATTATTATTCTTTGGTGACTTCACTTACAAATCTTGGAAACTAAGAGATAGGCTCTTTAAGTTTAGCAGAGACAAGGAGAAGATTTTGTACTCTATGTAAAATTTGTCTGAAAATTAACATAATTGTGTAAGACTAAAACCAGAGGTACAAATGAAAAGCCCAGTGTGTTTCTGGTTGAAAGTATAATCATTTGCCTAAAGGTACTCTACTTACTGCACTTAAACTCATTTTCCAATTTATTATACAACCACCAAAAGATACAGCATCTTAGAAGTAGGGGGAATGTTTAGAGATCACCTAAGAATACAGAAAATCTGTTTTCTCAAATATATATTTATTTAGCATGCATGTCAGTCTCCTGAAAGTGATCCACACTAAGCATTAAGAATCCCAAGACTTAGACCTTGTCCCCAAAGACTTTCTGACTAACTGAGGAGCCTCCACTTACTCCACCTGTCTGAGATTTGCTTATAAATGCAGTTAACCTTGTCTGCATCCATATTTGTAACATTAGTTCATATGATTAGATGCATGTATCTGCTTTTTCTTTCTTTCAGAAAACTGGTGTAACATTCAGAAATTTGTGATACAAGTATGTGATAAAGAGTAAGTTTCTCAAATTAAATTAATGAGGCATATTAATATTCATGCCACAGTTCAGATTTTCTGACATAAGATTATATATATCACAATATCATAATATGCTATTTGACACAACTGAAAGACAGGTAAACAACAATGACGTAATGTCATCAATGACATCAGGGAGTATAGGGTGGTTGTATGGTTTTCTCTCATTGCACAGTCTTCCAGGTCAGGCTTTTCCAGGAAAATTATAAACCTTTTATTAAAACTAGGTATTTTTTCCATTTCAAGATAAAAACAAAACAAAACACTGGACTAGTAGCTACTCAAAAGAAGTTATTAGGTGAAATCTAATTTGCTTTCTTTTATTCTTAAATATAAAACAAAATGTAAATGCTTTGTTTTATAAAACCCAAAATATCTATAAATATTTAAATATTTAAATACTACTTTAAAATATTTAAATATTATTTTTAAAATACATAACAAAATAATATTTCCAGCATTTTAGTAGGCAGAGATGACAGAATAGTGGCAATGGGAAAACATACATTCCTAAGAATATTTTAAACATTCTTTTCCAAAAAAATAAAGAAAAGAAAACAAAAATCTCACTGGCATGTTAATAAATCTGAACATATGAACAATGCATTTCTATAATCTGACTCTTCACAATGGTTTAAACCATCACAAATAAATGAATGTATAAAGAGTCATATGAAGTGGGTGTGGAAGCCTTATTTTGTGAACAGAGATAAGGAAAAAATAGCTCAAGTTACCTGGGGAGTATTTCAAAAACATTGAATTAGAACTGGTTGCAACAACAGTTTATTTGCTTGATACCAAGGCAAGATTAAGGCACACACACAAAAAAAAACAGGAGCCTGTAGAATAACGAACATAGAGCATTTCCTTACAACAGCACACATGTAAACATGCGATGTGACTACTAAAGACCATAAGGCCCAACCATAGACACCTCAAGTGACTCCTTTTGGGAAGATTCTACCCAACCATCTGCTTAAAGCATTTGCTTGATTTAAAAAGCACCAAAATTTGGCAGAGTTTCACTCCTTCCCTGTGATTTCTCTCCCCCTGGCAAATCACTGAAAACTTAACAACCCAAAGGAAACAACAAGAGAACCACAGCTTATAAAGGAACAAATACATTGACCAGAATACAGTCCAAGCCCTGTAAGTAACCCACAGGTCATTATTTTTAAAACCAAGATCTAAAGAACATCTCATGTTGTCTTATCTTTTAATATCTAAACCCATTCCTTCTGAAGTAAATTACTGACAGTCTTTTAATAACAATTTAATATTTCTACAGAATGAAGTTATTTAAAAAGTATAGAAATTTCATGATGCATCTGTTAAAAAAACTCATGCTTACTCTTTTTGACCACAGTTATTTATGCATACCTTAAATGAGTTTCTATATTGGTTATATTATTCATGTAATTAAATTGCATTTTACTGAGTTTAGTTGCCATCTCCTGTGGAGAAGAGCCAATTGTCAAGATTAAATAACTTTCTTTATCTCTGTGGCATTTGTCAGTTTAAAAAGCAAAATGCTGGGTTTTTGCTAAAGGCTGAATATTGTGCTTTCATATAGGACAACAAAGAAATCTAATTAGGAACCCCAATATATGTTCACTATGGAGAAAATCATGGACTAATCAGTGCAATAGTGCTTCAGCTACTAAGGGTACTAAGGAAAAGGTAGACATGGGCAAGCCCAGAAAATTATGTAAAATTTTATACTTAAATTAAGAGATTTTGTCCTATGGTTGTAATATTACTATATAATGACTATAATTTTTCTAATTGCAGTTAACACATTTCTTTATTCTAAAACAAGGCAAACTTTTGACCTACCAAATGAAAAGTAGCAAATATTGAGTAATATATGTTTTAAATCAAGAACCTCAAGTTCACATTTCCTAAGTTTGAAAAGAATTCAACACTAGTCAGTCATGAATACTACTTTACATAGATCTTAGGTTAAAAGTCTTGAGCTTGAAAACCTCCTGTTGGGTGACTACTGATGAGCTAAACAGTTTTTAGCAGCAAGAAATTAAACTTGCCATTACTGCCACAGCAATTCTTTTCAATGGTTCACTAGTGACTATTTACAAAGTAAATAGCCTGTTTATTAACTACAATAGAAGCATACAATAAGTCTTGAAGGAAATGGAGAAGAAGAACAAGAGGAGGAATAAGAGAAAAAAGAGTAGGAGGGACAGAAGAGAATGAGGTAAAAGAAAAAGAGGAGGAGGAGGGAGAGGTGGAGAAGAAAAGAGTGGTCTCCCATTAGAGTTGATCCCAGAGATGTGGGAACTGAGTCCTGGAGAGGGAATATGATCTGTCCACAAACTACAGAAAGTAGTACAAAGGCCGATACCAAATTCCAGTTGCCTGACACCACCTCCATGACACAGGTCTTCTTGACACTGTGCTTCGGTGAGGTTTCCCAGTTGAAGGATGCACACACATGCCTACTCTGATATACAGTTATGAAAAACATGAAATAAGAGGGAGTCTGGCAGGGCCTGGCTGTTAAATAGTAGAAATTGTTCTCTATGTGATAATTATTGTATTTTTCTAATTTATTTTACTTCCAATGTGTATTTATTAGCTTAAAATAATTATGGCTTTATTAACAATTTCTTTTGTTCAGATATATTTTAAAATGTTTATAACAGAAATAAAGACTAATTAAGGCTCTAAAAAGTGTTGAGGCATAACCTATAGCAATAAAAATTTCATTGATAGGGAATTGTTCAGGGATTAGCACAAATTTGTTTTTAGTGGGTAACACTACTTGTGAAGTGGCCAGGTATACCTTCTAATTTAAAAAATATCCACGGGAGTCATATTTATGCTTTTTTCTTAGGTAGGAAGTTCAGAGATCTTCTGGAGAAAACTCAGATCTCTTTTCTAAAAAAGGCACACATACAAAATCTTTGAGACTGCAAACAATTTCAAAGGGCTCCTGCTAGCTCTGTCTTACAACATTTAGGTCCCTGAGTTACTGGTTAAGAACCTCTCCATCTTAACTTAGTGCCTCTATTCACCAAGTCTAAGGGATAAATGTAGGTTAAAGGTACACTATGTGACTTGCTTTCTGTTTAATGCCTAGAGATGATTGGGATAAATATATAAAATAAGTAACTATCCCAGAGGGAAGAATTGACTCTGTTCTAACATCATTGGTAAAAGAAACTGAAAATAAAGTTTGAAAAAACAAAACAAGTCGGTGAGGTGATATTAATGTCACAAAAAGTTAGGAAGAATATTCATTCAGGAGAAGGAACTTTACCAGAGATAATGACGGAAGTTTTATAATGATCAAGTGGTCAATTCATCAAGAAGACAAACCTAAGAATGCTGGACCCTCAATAAAGAGTTTCAAAAAACATGCCCTGGCTGGTGTAGCTCAGTGGATTTAGTGAGGGCTGAGAATCAAAGCATCGCCGGTTCAATTCCCGGTCAGGGCATATTGCCTGGGTTGCAGGCCAGGTCCCACTGATGTTTCTCTCCCTCTCTTTCTCCCTCCCTTCTCCTCTCTCTAAAAAATAAAGAAATAAATAATTTTTTAAAAAGAGTTCCAAAAACATGAATTAAAAATTGACAGAGTAAGTCTTCAACCCATAGTTGAGTATTCTGAAAGAAGGTGAAGGGATTACTTAAAGAACATACATGAATGACCCGTGGGCATGGACAAAGGTGTGGGAATTTACTGTGGGAGTGGGGGACATGCTGGGTGGAGGAGAGCAAAGGAAGACAAATTGGTACAATTATAATAGCGTAAACAATAAAATATTTAAATTAAAAAATTCAAAAAGAATATGAATGCTTTGAATAATACTATCACAGAAATTGACCTGATTACATTTATGGAGTATTTAACACACCAAGTGCAAACATACACATGTGAATGTGCATATGCATTCTTTTCAGGTAAAGATGGAATATACACAAAGCTAGATTATATGCTAGACAATGAAATATATTTTAATAAATTTTCCATGCTTAAAATCATACAGAATATATTCTCAAGGAAAAAAAGAATTAAGCACGATATCAATAGCAAAAAATATCAGAAAATTTTGAATAAATGAAGTTAAGAATGCTTTTAAATAACCATGGATGAAAGAAGAAAACATGAGAAAAAGCAGCCAATATTTAAACCTCAATTAAAACAGACAAAAAATTTATGGGGAAAGGTTAAAGAAATGTTTAGAGCAAAGGTTATACTTATATTTAATACTTAGAAATAATTTAAGAGCAATTTAAATTGCTCTTTCACCTCAAGAAGGTAGAAAAGAGCAAAATAAACCCAGAATACATATAAGAAAGAAAATAATAAAGGTAAAAATGGGGACTTCTGGTCAAGATGGCAGTGTAGGCAGACATGACTCACATCTTCACATAACCACATCAAAATTACAACTGAAATATGGAACAACCATCACTCAGCACCATCAGAAATCAAGTAGAATGGAAGTCCGATAGTATGGAATTAAAGAAACCACATCCATCCAGACTGGAAGGAGGGGTGCAGATGCAGAACAGAATGGTCCCACCCTTATGTGTGGTGGATTAAAATTTGGGAGGGATATCTCAAGAGCAAGGAGTCCCAGACCCACACCAGGCTCCCATTCTAATGTTCCAATGCCAAGAAGATAAGTCCCCACAACTGCTGGCTGCAAAAGCCAGCAGGAATTGAATTGGTGGAAGAAACTTCTGGAGGCCCAAGCAGTTCCTCTTAAAGAACCCACACATGGACTCACCTACTCAGATTCACTTCATCCGAGGTCCAGCACCAGGATAGCAGCTTGAAAGGCACCAGTGATATATTGGGAGAAACCTAAGTGTCTGCATTAAGGCAAGTAGAGGCCATTGTCCCTTTTCTAAACCTTTCCCCCACAGAATCATAGAGCTGGCAAGTCGGTGCCATATCTGCGACTCCATCAACCTGCCTAACATAGTTTGACCCACCTTGGAGATCCCCAGAGACTTGGCCCCACCCCAATTATGGCCTACCCAAGCTACTTTTCCATATGAGTGGCTGGTCTTGGTTCACGCTGCACAACTTTGTATCCTTTCAACCAAGCAACAGCTGGCCTCAGTGAGGCCTAGGCCTGGCAGTAGCAACAGCAAACCTAGATTAACAGCTTGCTTTCACCTGGGAATCTCCAAGCCCAGCAAAGTAGCAGCCACCTCAAATTGCTCTATAGCTCAGTCAGGGTGGCTCCTGGCAAAACACAGGGGGAGGTTGACATTGGCCTGCACCACCCAGGAAACTCTAGGGCCAGTGCACCCAGTGGACAACTACAGACCATGTTGGAGTAATACCACCCTGCCGCTGCATAGCTGATCCTCCATGGAGAGTGGAGGTTGGTGGTAAGTTGTCACAGGCAATCCTTGCAGCTGATTGGCCTGGGTAAATCCCTCCCATTGATCTGCCAAGAGCAATCAAAGCTCAACTACAAGAGGAGGGTGTATTCAGCTCACATGAAAGGCTTACCTTGAGTTCTCAGCTTGGGTGATAGGGGAGGCTGTGCCACTGGACCCTGTGGGACACCTACTACTTTAGATCACACTACCAAGATCGGAGTCAAAGCAGCTGCTAATACACAGCAACAAACATAGGAAGGTACCAAAACAAGGAGACACAGAAACATGGCCAAAATGAAAGAACAGATCAAAACTCCAGAAAAAGATCTAAATAAAAGGGAGATAAGCAATTTATCAGATGCAGAGTTCAAAAGACTGGTTATAAGGATGCATAAGAAACTTAGTGAGGACCACAGTGGTATAAAAAAGATTCAGTCAGGAATGAAGGATACACTAATTGAAATAAAGAGCAATTTACAGGGAAACGACAGTAGAGTAGATGAAGCCAAGAATCAAATCAATGATTTGGAACATAAGAAATAAAAAAACAATGAATCGGAGCAACAAGAAGAAAAAAGAATCCAAAAAATGAAAGTAGTATAAGCAGCCTCCCGGACAACTTCAAGAGGTCCAACATTTACATCATGGGGGTACCAGAAGGAGAAGACAAAGAGCAAGAAATTGGAAGTCTATTTGAAATAATAATGAAAGAAAGCTCCTATAATTTGGTGAAGGAAATGGACATGCAAGTCCAGGAAGCACAGAGAGTCCCAATTATGATGGATGCAAAGAGAGCCACTCCAAGACACATCATAATTAAAATGCCAGAGGTTAAAGATAGAGAATCTTTAAGCCTAAAAAAAAAGTTAGTTACCTACAGGGGAGTTCTCATAAGATGCCCAGCTGATTTGTCAAAGAAATTTTGCAGGCTAGAAGGGATTGGCAAAAATATTCAAAGCCATGAAAAACAGAAACCTATAGCCAAGATTGCTCCACCCAGCAAAGCTATCATTTAGAATTGAGGGGCAGATAAAGTGCTTCCCGGGCAAGAAAAAACTAAAGGAGTTCATCATCACCAAATCATTATTACAAGAAATGTTAAAGGTACTTATTTAAGAAAAAAGGAAGATCAAAATTACAGACAATTAAATGGCAAAAATGCATATGTATCAACAACTGAACCTAAAAAACACACTAAGTAAACAAGAAGAACAGACAGAATCATGGATACAGAGAACATTTTGATGGTTGCCAGATGAGAATGAGTTGTGGCAGATTGGATGAAGAGGTGAGGAGATTAAAAAAGTACAAATAGGTAGTTACAGAATAACCATGGGGATATAATACTGTATAGGAAATGGAGTAGCCAAAGTACTTATATGCATGACCCATGGACATGAACAATGGTGGGGGGATTGCCTGAGGGAGTGAGGGTGTTGGGTGGAGGGGTACAAAGGGGGAAAATCAGAACAACCGTAATAGCATAATCAATAAAATATAATTAAAAATAAATAAATAAAGGAAAGAGTGGGAGTAAATGAACAAAAAACATCAAAGGAAAATGAACATAGCCAATCGTAGCATTTGGAAAAAAAAACTATAGTTTAAAATTCTCAGTAAGATTGATCAACAAAATAACCTTGCCAAAGTTATGAATGAGAGAATATCAATGGTGTTTTTATAAATATTAAAATTTTAAAAAGAATACTATGAGCATCTTTATGCTAGAAATTCAATTTATATTTAATGAATATTCTTCTTTGATAAACACAACTTATTAAAATGAATACTAAATATATAGAAAATATATGTATATTGTTTATTAAAAAGTTAATTGTTAAAGTCTTCTTTCAAAGAAAGCATTAAACCCAAATTGGTTTACTGATGTATTCTATTAAGCATTTAGAGAATAATACCAATCTTACAAAAATTCTTTCAGAAAATAGAAATAGAATTTTTCAAATTATTTTCTGAGACCAATAGAACACTGATACAGAAATCCAAAAGGATACTACAACAAAAGAAAACTATAAACCAACATCACTTGTGAACATCAACATAAAAATCATCAGTGGGACATTAGAAATAAAATCTAGCAGCATTATAAAATGACAAAAATATTATGATCAAATTGGTTAATCCCAGGAATGCAAGATTGTTTTAATACTCAAATATAGATCTGTATAATTCACCTCAATAAGAGTAAAAATAAGAAATAGCATATGATTATTATAATAAATGTAATAAATGACAAATTTTAACATCCATTCATAAACACCCTCAACAAAGATGGGAGAAGAAAAAACAATGTCAGTCTGGTGAAGGGGGTTTATGGTTTACACAATACACAATGGTGAAATAATAAATGCTTACTCTCTGAGTTTGAGAAAAAGGAAAGGGAATCTTCATTTCCAACTTCTATTTAGCATTGTACTGGTTAACCTGGTTAGTGAAATAAGAAAGAACAAAAACTCCATAATAATTCAAAAGGAAAACAAACAACTATGTTTATTCGCAAACAAAATGCTTGTATATATAAACATTTTTTAACAATTCAGCAACAAAATATGTGGAAATAATATGCAACTATAACAAGGTTGAAGGATATAAAACATTTTATCATATTTCTTTAAATTGGCAACAAATTGCAAAATGAAATTTGAAACATGTCATTTGCAGTAGCATCAAGGTAGATAATATGCTTTGGCTTACAGTTAACCAAAGTGTGCAAGCCTGACACACTAAGTATTGTAAAATAATGTAGAGAGAAATTAAAGAAGATCTACATAAATGACAAGATGTATCAGGCTCATTGCTCGGAGGATGTATAATTGTTAGGGTGTCAACTCTTCCCAATCTTTTCTGGAGATGCAATGCTATTTAATTTGGATTAAATCCCAATAGACTTTTCTAGGAGATAAGAAACTCATTCTGAAATATAGAGAAATATACAAAGGAGTAAGAAGAAGTAAACAGACTTTTAGAAAGAAAGAAAAATTTTAGAAATTATACCACCTAATTCCAAAAATTTCTATAATACTGTATTAAAACTATAATCTGATGGGTTATCATAAGGACATACAAATAATAGGTCAATGAAACAAAGTAATAATTCTAGGTATAGACCCGCTTAATTTTGGCCAAATATTTTTCCACAAAGACCCCAATGCAATTCAATGGTAAAATACCAGCTTTTTAGCAAATAATGTTAAAATTGTTTCTTGAATATTCATATGGAAAAAACACAACAAACAAGCCAATGAAAAAACCTGACCCCTGTTTCATGCCAAAAAATATAATTAGCTTCAGTTGAGTCACAGACATAAAGATAAAGGCTAAAACAACAATACTTCTAGAAATAAATATACAAAATAATTATAGCATCTTGTGGAATGCAAACATTTGTTAGATAAGGAAAAAATGGCCCTAGCCATAAAAAATGATACATTGAATTTTAAAATTAAAAAAAAATGCAAAAGGCACAATAAATTAAAAAACCTGCAGACTAGAGTTGCTAAAACTAAAAAGATTGAAATAACAAGCATTATTGAAGATGTGGAGCAGCTAGATCATGCCTTTCTGTTCAGAGTAAAACAAAGAAAAGAAAAGGGAAAGGGAAAGAAAAGAAAAAAGAAGGAAAGAAAAGACAAAAGAAGGAA